>QUSF01000029.1:3932204-4005046 GCA_003676055.1 Chloebia gouldiae
GGAGAGGAGAGGAGAGGAGAGGAGAGGAGAGGAGAGGAGAGGAGAGGAGAGGAGATCCCTTCACTGTGTGAGAACCGCCTAATAGAGATAATGAAAGAGGAATAAGCATAATCTTTCTCTGTACAGTTATGTGGCATCTTTCATATCAAGATATCAAAGCACTTTTAGCTAAATCCCGGAATTGAAGGGGGTGCCATTAATCTGCTCATTTATAAAATCCAAAGAAAGTTGAAAATGTGAGGTGTTTTGTTCATAGGCTGTAATTGCAGAGCAGGAGTAAAGGTGGAAGTGCAACCTTGGGGCCAAATTCTATCTAAAGTGAGATTCTTCCTTGTCCAAAAGCATTGGAAACTGGACACTAGTAATTCAGGGAAATGTGATTCCCACCATTCTGCTGTAACATGACAAAGGATCTTATAACCTCACGGTCTTCAAACACCCTTTGAATCTCTTTCTTCTCTATCCCACTGCCATTTGTGCCCATTTCAGCACTGAACCACCCAAAGAAAAAGTCAGAATAAAGCAAAGATCTCTGGATAGAGAAACATTTCTGTCACACACACGGGAAAACACTCACAGAACACCACAGTGGTCATGGTGCTGTGTACGAACTGCAGGACACATTGGCTATTCTAGACACCAGGTGTCTGGGACATAATGACCTCTTAATTAATGGCTAAATAATGACCACTAACAATTAAGTTGTCAGAAGACAGAAGAAAGAATAATGGTAAGTGCAATTCCCTCTTTACCACAGGATCACCTCCCATTTCTTAGGCCCTGTGCTCAGTCCTTAAACACCTTTCTTGACCATATAGTCTGTGGACATATGTTTTGTTTCCTTGAATAAAAGAGAAATATGGTTTCAGTCAAAAAGAAGCCTTCTTCAAAATGAGAAACTAAGAAATTAGAAATATCTCTTTCCATGTTCAGCTTGGGGAGCACAATAGGAAGAAAAACCTGCCTGAAATTATAACAACAGCTGTGGAAATACCCACATATGAGTTCTAGACCTTTGATTTTTTCAGCTATAGCAAGGTTTCCCTGCTGGGAAACCCTTGGGCCTGTCCATCTGCCATACAGTATGGTGAATACTACTACAATGGCACTTTAACAATAACTGTGCTCTTTTGAACCTCCCCATTTAAGTCACTCCATTGATTACTCAGAAGAATGCAGACTCTTGTGTTATTTGATCAGCACATATACTCTGAGCATTTAATCCCCTCAAATATTTTTCAATAACTTCCTTTAATTACAAGGAAAACACGTCAACTGATGCATGCATTGAAGAGCTTCCCCTCGTGTCTCTCTCTCTTTTTTTATTTTTTTATGTTTAATGAAGAATTTGAATCACTTTTCAACTTCTTAATCCTATAATCCTGGAAGGAATTTGCTCTCTTCCAAACCCTGGGGGTGGTAGGCTTATGCTTAGTACAGTACACCTTGGAGATCTTGCAGCAGGGTCTTTCCAGAGGAGTCCCAAATAACTGCATTCCTCAGTTGTGTGGTCACCATGTAACTCAACCTCACCAAAAACACCTCCTCTCAGTGGCTCAAGGATTGACTTTTTCATGGGAAGTGCAGGGATAACATGGCACATTAGACACAAAGTGTGCAGGGAACCAAGCTTTGCCAGAAGGCATGGGGCTCTTGATGCCAAGCAGGATGGTTTTAACAACAACTTTATCCCCTTCAATGAATCTATTTTTCTGGAAAAAAAAGGGGAAGGCTGACTTTGCTAATACTACATCGTTGCACCTTGTTGCCTCCCATTCCCTGGGGGGGGATACTGGGGAATAATGGACAAGTCTGTTGGACTGGTCTTCTTGGAAGGGTTGGACTGAGCCTGTTGGCTACACAGTCTTTGCCTTGAAGGGCACTGGGTGCATTTGCAGCACACGACACTCTCCCCTGTGAGCATGGTGAACTCACTGCACAGCAATTTCAGACTTGTCTACTTTTGTTTCAAGAAAAGCCTTTGTTGTCAGAGCAAGGCAGCTCTTTTTGCAAAGAACCCAAAGTCCGTGATTTTCCTCCTCCAGGTATTCCTGTAGCACCAAGGAACACTAATAAACGTACTCCAAAGCACAAGATTTTCCACCTTGTCTTTCCAGGCTGTTAGTTCTCAAGGGGTGGCCTGTGGATCTTTAGGGACCCATAAAATGGGGCAAAAACGGTGCATGTAACAACTGTAAAAGAGTAAAAATACAGTAACAACCCAAACCAGTCCCTCATAATTCTGTATATGCCAGCAAGCAGACAGGATGAAAAAAAGGCTGTAAATACACTTTCAAAGTTTTGCAGCATTTTTAGCTGTTTGTAAATCAAACACCTTGGGGCTCTGTTGAGCAGAGCAAGTCTTGGCTTACTCTCCAAACATCTGAGCATTCTTTCATTACAAGCAGTAGCAAAATACTGTGAAAAGGCATCTGTTATTCACTCCTCTCCCATTCTAGGTCACGGTCCTCAGCTCTCTTTCTTTTTCTCATGCTTGTTAGTTCAAGTAACCATTGTTTTGTCAGTGGTTAGTTATCTAATCCCATTACACATAACCGTTGTCATTGTGTTTTGTGCTAAAGTAACAACACTGAGAAACGGGCTGGGAAACCTGAACAGCCCAAAGTGCATCTATCTCTGTCCTCGTTGAGATAAGATGCCACCAGAAGCCTCAGCTGAAGGGTATTTGTATGAAGAGAAGCACACAGGACACCTTGATGTTAACGTGGACACAGCACAGACTGCACACAGCAAGGACAGGTGGGGAACAAGAGTGTTGCTTGCACATCATTTCTCTCAATTTGAGAGAACTAAAACTTGCAGGCAAATTCAGTGCTGGATCAGCTTGAAAGCCTGGCCTGTTTTCAAAGGTTTGCACATTTTAGTGTAGCTCCAATGATCAGTTTTATGATCTGACAATTGACAAACCTGCTAACACATTAATCACAGCTCAGCTGGCTGAGGATGATGAAAAATTATGTCATAATGTGATGTATGACTGCTGCTTTCTATTGCTGTGATAGACTCCAGCACCTATTTCATATCCAAATAGGCCATCTCATGTCTCTCATTCTGTGGGGGCAAAGAGTTCCCTGCTTGCCTGGCTGAAGCATCACGTAATAGGCAGGAGCATGAATTAGACACCTGTCATTGATGCAAAGAAACTGTCTTCTATTTTCCAAAATTCTTGAGCTATTTCACCATCAACTTTCATTAAGGGAACAGAACTCTCCTATCTTCAGAGGACTACTGACAAAAAAAGCTGAGTGAAGGAATGCACCTCCAGGAATATTTTTCAGCATATATGGCAAGCTGTGTGTACATGACAGCAGCAGATGGGTTACACACTGATGTCCTCTTTAGAAGAAAAGTCTCATTAGAGCAGACAGGACTGACAGTTTCCATCCAGACTTGGCATGTGCGTAGTGCCACCCTCACCTCCAGCTTGGAGAGGATCTGGGCAGGTTTAATGAACAAAACCCATTAAACCCCCAGGTTTGCAGAAGGGTGAGCCAAGTCACATAGAAGTCGTCACTTGCTGCAAGTCACATGTCAGTTCCAGACTTGATCGAATGACAAAATCCAGGAAAAGAACTGAAGGACCAGTGTATTTTCATGGGGGTGAAATCTACATAAAATACCTCAGGAAGTGCATTTCCTCGTGTTCTGTGAGAAAAAAAATGCGAAGTCCAATTCTTTTCATCTTCTCACTTATGTTTCTTTCTTTCATTCTTCTTTTCCTCTCCATCTCTCTCAATGTACACCTTTTAATAGAAAACTGGTGGTTTTGTTTTTGTTTTGTTTTGTTTTGGTTTTTTTTTCCAGAATTCCACTCTCCTTTGGAGCCAAAATTGTTCGATGAATTTAATCCCAGTGTGGGGCCATTTATTTTGGAAACACTCTACTGGTTTTTGCACAGATTTTTGTGGTAAAAAATACAAAAAACCCTAGGTAAAATCACCAGTTCTCACTAGGAAAGCATATGCCCATACCTTTCTAGCACTCTCACTGCCTTTGTCCTTGTAACAGTTGCATTATTATCTGTGACCCCAACACTTACATGCACTTCAAAGCCCTGTAAGGACTATTATTCCCTCTCAAAAAGTAGAAGAAAGTTAAATTCACTACAGCAGGGAACTGGTAAGCTTGTGGTGGGACAAAATAAACACTCTGGAGAGAGAGCCCCAGGGGGAGATGGCTCAATTCCAGCAGCATGGACCAAAGACTTTTCGGCAGCAAGACAAATTTTTTTTTTTTTTTTTCTCAAAGAGCGGCACCCAACAAAGATAACCTGAGAAGGTTGATAAGTAATAATAATAATAGTAATAATAATAATACTCTTAATAATAAATCTAAACAATTCCCATAAACACTTTCTTCTTGCTAGTGTTTTTATTTATCTAAGACAAAATCCAGGGATACCCCTGGCCCACAGTAAAACCTCCTCTAAGCCCCAGTGTCCTCTCCTCATGGACAGCAGAGTCACCATGACCAGAAGAGCAGGAGCAAAGACCAAGGGTGCTGGCAGGGCACAGCAGTCAGTGTGTCACTGTGATAATCTGCTTAAAGGAGGAGGCCAGGGCATCATTAAATAGCGTGGCCTGAAGTCCTATGGAGCAGCTGGAGTGCTGCTCTCCATACTCAACTCTAGCTCATGTATTTCTTCTTTACATATGTACCTAGACATTAGTTCAGCCCAAAGCCGTGACTCTTACCAATCTCTGTCACCAGAGACATCAAACTCCTCAAGTCACTCAAGTTCCAAAGGTGACATCTATTTTTTTATCTATGTTTGAGAAGCCACAAAACTAAATAAGCAGATGTTGTCACAAATTTTTTCATCTGGCAGCCACAAAACCATGCATGGCAAAATCTCCTAAAAAAAATCATTACAAAAAAGCTATTCACATGAAAAAGGCCAAAACAACAGAAATCCAAACCAAAATCAGGAGAGTAGGCCTTTTTCAGACAGAATTTTCTATGATTTTTTTTTTTTTTACATTATTGGGGAGGATGCTTTGTGTTTCCAAATATTTTTTATCAGTTCAGTAGGATGAAGAGCAACCAGCTGGAAATCATGCAGCAGATGGCCATTGGGTTCCACAAAAGATAGGAAGATGTCACTTAGCTTGCATGAGACCAAGACAGAAACACTTTCAACCTGAAAATCCATCTGGGACTAGATGTCCACATGGTTGAGGCAGGTAATGGTCAGGTAATAATCATTTCCTTTGCCATCCTTGTTTTCTCCTGAATTTGAATGGCTTTCTTCATTCATTGGGATCAGCTATTTTTGGTCCTTTCAGAAGATTCTGAAATTGAATTTTTTGCAGAAGTTCATTTGAATACCTTCACTTCCACCTGGATTTTCTCATACTTTTGTCAGTTTAATCAAAATATGCCTGGATGCCTTATCTATCCAAGACCAGCCCATGTACTCACAACTTTTGCAGCATTCAAGAGGTCTGTATTTCAAATGCCAATTATTCATCAATTAGAATGGATAACTTAAAGGCTTCCTGCAAGAGTTCTGTTTTTATGGAGATAAAGAGAAAAAACATCTAATGAAAAAACTGTCCTTGAAAGTGAGCAATATTTTTTCTAACAAAGAATTTATTTTTGCTAGTAAGACAAATTATGTTGACCTCAAAGACCTTATGTTGGCTTTGGTTTTTTTTTTTTGTAAATGGTTTCTGTGGGGTATTTTTGTGTTTATTTTGTTTTGTTCTTCTTTCCAACTGACCAAAGTAGCTACAAGATAAATAAAGTGCTAAGTTTCAGGAGGCTGGAATTTGGGGAGGAGCAGACAATTTTCTTAAGCAACGGTAGTGGCATTCACCTTTAACACTTGGATGCCAAGCTGTCAGCCAGCAACTTCAACACCACCCTTATCTCTCCTCTTTTCTATTTATATATTATACAAAGCTATTTTTTCTTGGGTTTAATTGCACATCAAAGGAGCAACTGAATGGATCCATTTCAGAGGTTGCTGATAGCAACACTGGGGAATCCTGCAAATGGAGGTCTAAAATTTCAGTTTTTTCCAGTGTTGTATTAGATAATATGTGGAAAGCCAGTGAAACACTCAGCAAAAGCACCCTGGCTGTAGTTCTATTATTTGCAAGTTCAAGCTGGACATAGAGAAAATTAAACAACTAACTATAATATTAACTTGCTCCCTCTAACCACAGGTTTCCTGACAAAGGAGACACCAATGGCAATAATTATTTCAGTTTTTCAGAGGTAGTGTCAGATTTCTGAAAACATCCAGGTTCTCAGAGTCCATGAACACATCCTTAAAAATGGACTATAGCCTCTTATTCATTCAGGGATATGGAAAAAAAAAAAAAGGAATCTCCCAGTTCCCTTTAGGCCAAATATATTTGCCTTGGCAAATATGGATTTTGAAGGACTGCCCCAGGATTACAGGAACACAAAAATTGCAACCCTAAAATTTATTATATTGGACACAGTATCAGACTGAGGATTTCACTGACTTGTTAAGTAAATAGAAATGCCTTCACCTCTGTGTTCCCATTGTAAAAGAGACGTGAACACCACAAAACACTTCATCTGACTTAAAACCATTTTCCCATCACTGAGCTTGTCTCCTCTAAGCTTTATGCACAAGAAAGGTAAACAAGCACAGCTCCATTCTAAGTTGAATAGCCTTTTTTGACATGTTGACTTGATTATTTCTGTCTACTTTCCCAAGCTTTCCAGCTCTTACTGACTTAGCTTCTCTCAGATGAAACTTCTGGCAAAACTGTCTCTTGCATTTCAAGATCCTTAAAACTCACTCCTTTGTCTGTCTCAATGTCAATTATTGCTTATTTATGAAAGGAAAGGAAAAGCAAACCACACCGGCCCAGACACACAAAAATAATGAATAGACAAAATTCCACATTCATAAATAAAACAACATACTTCATATAGTTCTTGCATAATCTTAGGGGGTTGTTTTATTTTGGCACCATTTTAATATGTCTTTTTGTTCTACTACTCTTGTACTACTTTTAAGTAGGAGAGGTGTTTGACAAGTGAATCTTCAGTGATGGCAACTGCAGCTTTTGTTGACTTTTTTGAGCTAAGTTGGAATTACTGAAGTGAACAGTACTTGTGAATATAAACTAAAACAATAGGTGACTGGTACACATTGTGTGAGAATTTATTTAATTTTTCAACCTGATAGAAACTGATGGCCAAACTAGACACACTTTAATGCAATTGCAAAACATTTTTCCTCCCTGGAATGGACATAATCCATCTCTAGGCTTGATTCCACTACACATACAGAAGTATAATTTACTATAGTAAGTTATAATGGTGCATAAACTCATAATCAAGCTGGTTTTCTTAAGCTGTTTCTGTTCACTTTGGGATATATGACTTTCTAAAGAGCACAGCCATACAAGGAAAGGCGCATGGGTATGGGGTGAGGTAGAAGAGCTGGAAGACAGCTCAGTCTTGTCAGTAGTTCCTCATGCCACACAGCTTGGGCCAATCCCATGAGGAATGCCTCCAAAGAGCTTGAGAGAACATACCTGTTTGCAGATATAGCAAACTAATTACGTGGAAGCAAACCTCAATGGAAATAATAAAAGTAAGTATTAACATGTTCCAAACAGTACTCATCTGGGAATCTCAATTAGCTCCACAAACAGTAATTAATTTAGCTTCTTAGCTCTCTTCAAGACAGAGAATTAGTAATCTTCCCATTTTATCGATGGGGAAATACACATGCAGACATGTCATTGAGACTTCAGCTGGATTTATACAGCACATCTTCTTGCAACCTGTTCTCTATCTTGTGCTCTCTCCTGTCATATCAGCTGCTATTTTCCCTTTCTTTTTGAGCAAAATTCTATTCTGCTGGTTTGGGCCAAAGACAAAACCACTCCAAAGTCTCCAAGGCCTTAACACAAGCAAAGTCTGCTGTACTCACCATAGGATTGCATTAAATACCCTCTGCTCTGATAGAAAACATAACCAGTGGGACCTCACCGGATTTTATTAAGTAACCCAACAGTGAAGTTTTCCTAATGAGGCTGATGACAAATTTGGCTTTATTTCTTTTACTAAATGTTGCAAAAACCCAGGAGATGATCCCATAAAAAAGTCAGATTAAACACCAGGAGAGAGACCTGCCTTTGACCTCTAATGAAGGGCAGGAATTGTTGATGCTCTGAGGGCAGCTCTCCAACACAGTGAGATAGTAGATTCTTCCCTAAAATAAACACCAAGCCAGCCATACCAAAAGAGCAGCCTCTAGTTTTATAATCCCTTTGCTAGTTTAAATCTCCAGATGAGTTATTATATCGCAACACATACAAAATAAGTATGTCATGACCCTACAACAGTACTCTGTAAGAACACAGAGGACTAGGAAAAATAAAGAAAAAGGTTAGTGACTTTTCAATCTTAAGTGAACTTGATTTGTCTGCATTCTGGAAAAGAAAATATTTTGGTACTTTCAAAATCAGAATGAGTATTTGATTTTTTAGACCTTCTTGCTTTAAAATTACCTGGAAGGAGGTTGTAGACTGGTGGGGGATGATCTCTTCTCCCCAACAGCAAGTGATAGGACAAGAGGAAATGGCCTCAAGCTGTGCCAGGGGAAGTCTAGGTTGGACATCATGAAAAGTTTCTCCACAGAAAGGGTTTCTAAACATTGTAAGGGATTGCCCAGGGAGGTGGTGGATTCACTATCCCTGGAGGTCAAGCAGTGACTGGGAATGGGACTTTGGTTAGTTGACACGCTTGTATTCAGTCAAAGGTTGGACTTGATATTGGAGGCCTTTTCCAACCTTAAAAATTCTATGATTCTGTTGTATGGTTGCTTTAGTTGAGGGTTAACTGGATATGGTATGGACTTAATGACTACTGAGTTACATGCTGCTCCACAACCATTCACACATGAACTGTCTTTGAATGAAAGGCTGTCCTGCAGGTGAGACAGGAGGTAGGAGATGTGATCATGTATTTTAAACTATTTCTCAAAGTAGGTTTGTGCCTTGGAAAGTTATTTTTCATTGTGTCTCGGATCCCCACAAAGAAAACAAGATGTGCAGCTGGTGTCCATGGCAGCTGTGCTGCTGTGAATACAGAGTGGACAAGAAATTTTAATCCTGGACTGTATAAGGGAAGATTTCAGCCTCAGTCACATTTTGCAGTTTTTGTTGACTGCAGTTTTTGTAAACTGTTGTGCAATTGGGCATGAGGTCCATCACAGTGACACTGCTGGAAAAAGGAGCCACATCCCAGTGTGTTCATCTCCCAGAGCCAAAGCCTGCCTTAATTTTCTCAGCTTAGGGTTACTAAACATTTCCCCCGCAAAGTCCCTTTGCCACATTTCTCTGACACGAGCCAGCAGTTTGTCTGCTTTGTGTCTATTTGTGGCTGATATGAACTATGACACATCCAGGGGATCTTTTACAATTCCTGGTGACAAGGAGGGCTGTGAGCAGCAAAGTGTGTCACATATATTAGCCAGCTGCAAAGCTGAAACTGATAGCAGGGTATGAATAGAGCTGATAGCCTCATCTCTAGCTGATACTTCATGTGGCAGATCATGTTTCTGGGGACTCCTTTGCTTGCCCAGGGATGGATAGAAAAAAGTCCTGCTGAATCCTGGTGAAAATATGTTTGTGATGTTCAGATCAGGCTCATATTAGATATTAGGAAAGATAGCAGCAAGGTTGGTATGTGCAAAATGCACCACCAGTAGGGTTCTGGAGATGGCAATAGCTGCTGTGGGAGGGTGAAAGGAGGTAAAGACATTACTCACCCTGGAGGTCAAGCCACCTCTTGGCATCTCTTGAAGGAGGATAGAGGAAATATCATCCCACCCTCCCCAGTCTGAACCTGATTGAAAAGGGAATCAAACCAGCTTTTAAATCCCTGTAAGGTATTGCAGCACTTTACATTCAAGTTGCCAGTCAGGCAGATGCATTCCTTTAATGCCCATGATTAGGGCTCTCCCCCAGTGAGCAAGACGAGAATCACAGCTCTTGTGCGAAGTGACCATGAGGACACCAAATAATTTCCATGGACTTGAAAGTAAACACCAGTGAAATACTCCAGCTAACTTTTCAGGGAGTGTGCACATGTACTTGTGTGCCTTTGTCACAAGGAGAGGCACAAGGTCCCCCTTTCTATCCCTGAGATACAAGCAATCAGCTCCAGAGGCCACCATCACCATCCAATCCAACATCCCAGTCCCTAAGAAGCTCCTTGACTTCTTGGGAGGGCTTTTTGCTTTCTCAGCTCAGTGCCAGGAGGACAACAAGAGGATGATCTCTGCATCTACAAAGTAGTTGGGAACAACAGCAGCATCTCTTGCTCCCAAGAAACTTGTCACCATTTTAGAATACTCTGCCCCATCTGGCAGGGGCAGAGGGAAGATGATTATTCTGTGCTCTGAGATGGGCACAAGGAAAAGAGAAAACACCAGGGGAAAAAAGACAGAAAAGCTCTGCAAATGAGGAGTCAGCATAAACAAAGGGTATCAGCCCAGGCAAGAAGCTGAAGCATGACTGCACTAAACAAATCACAGTGGAATCAGCAACTGGCAAAGTAATTTGTGTTATTACAGCTGATGGAAAATTTCTGATGCCGCCCATGTTCGCTTTCGAAACACAGCTCAGATGTTTAATTGGCTCAGTTCACATCTAGATGATTGCTCTTTTTGTCTTTCTGGAGTGTATCAAACCTGTAGCTGCAGACAGAAACTTTTGGATGTGCCTCCCTGGCTCTGTCTGTCAGCTATGAGACAAGGAATGAAGTTTTGCACAAACCAAGCAAAGCAAGGGAAATATGGACTAGAATGGGTCTCATCTAAATAATTTCAATCTTTCTGTTACCCCAGTTCTTTTTAAGTTCAACTCTGGCACTACCAAATAGTCCCGTGCTTGTATAACATAAGATATTGTGAGTTAAATGCAGGGGTAAAAACTGCATGTGTTGATGTCAGCAAAGAGTGGGTTTTGGTGCTTTTGTCACAATATAGGTAAAGTTGTTTTCCCTGTCACATAGAAATGCTCCTCGGAGCTCCCTCTGGCCTATTAATCACACCATTTCATGGAATCCCAGGATGGTTTTTGTTGGAAGAGACCTTCATGACCATCTAATTTCTCTCCTTCTGCCATGGGCAGGGGCACCTTCCATTAGATCAGGCTGGTCAGAGCACCATCCACCCTGGCCTTGAACAGTGCCAGGGATGGCAGTACAATGTTAATAATGTCTGAGTGTCTGTGCTTAGAAAGCTCTTCTCCCTCATTTGCTAGACTCTCTTGCCAAACTGTCCTCATCGTATGAGTTTTCTGGACATTGTCCAGTAAACTCCTCCCTGCAGGTCAGCCCTGCATGGACAGGAAAATTTCAGCCAGAGGCATTCTAGTTTTCCCCAGTGTTTCATAAAAGCCTCACAAAATCATTAACCTGTAGGCAGCTGCCAGGATGTCAAGGTATATGAAACTGGGGAATGGTGCTTTTTTAAACTTTCATGAGAAAAAGCAGCTTGGCTTGGTGCTGAGTCACAGATTCCTCCACTCCCTAGGCCTAATCTTGGCCAATTGTTCTGCCCATTAGAGGACAACCAAGTCTAGGAATAACTTAGCCAGATAATGTGTCTGTAAGGGGGACAAGGCTGGGAAGGAAGGATATTATTGCCCATTTCCCTCCTTTTCTCCTTGAGTGTGTTGAGAGCTGCATGACTACAGGTTGCCTTTGTGGAAAAGGCTTTTGTGGAAAATGGTGGCAGTGGCTCTGCAGACACGTGGGGGGATGGTTTCCTCAGTTATCAGGGAGTTATTTTTGAGCTCTCTCTAGAAGCAGAGGGAATATTTCTGAACTCACTTGGTTGTTCGTTTACTAAGGATATAACTCATTTAGGTTTACAGCTCTTTTCCAAGGAGGAGGGAGACCAGAGAGGCTCATTTGTCACATCTCCTCTCATTGTAAATCAAAAGCAGTGCCATGCCAGGAGGCTCCCAATGCCAAAAGGACAGGACATTTGGCAGCACGGCTCCCAGAGATTTTGGAAGCTGCTTGACACCAATTTTCCTGTTTTTCTTGAAAAGAAAAGAGCCCTCACTTCAAAATGATGTGGCATGTGATAGCAAAGAACAAGCCAGAGGATTTGAAGGGACACAACAGCCCTTCAACAGCAAATGTGGCTGTACCAAAGTGTGGCTCCTCAAAGCCTGCAGTAAGGCCACCTGTAATGCAGCAAACCAGTGTGGGAATTCCATGGGTTCCCAACTCAGAGCCCAGAAGGATGGCTTCAGGATTAAATCCCTGTCCCAGGACTTTCGGGATGCCCTCAGAAGCACAGAGTTGAAGAAAGGGACCATTTTAAACAAGCAGGTGCTTTTCCCCTGCAAAAAAAATTGTCTAATTATGTGTGACCTAGTGCCACAGTTAGATTTTGCAGGGACTTCCAGTTTTGACCCCGTGACTCTGGGCCTCCCAAGTGGCTGCTGCTGTTGCTGCTGACAGACACCAACACAAGACCTGGTGAGTCCTACAGAGCCTCAGCAGAAGATTGAACCCAAGCTTCCCTAGAAGCAAATTTGAGACCAGAAGAAAACAAACAGGAAGCACAGAGGAGGTCAGCTGTTTGCTTCTCTATGACAAACAGGACTTACAGAAAATCCCACTACAAAGGACCAACTGACAATGGCCAGTCACAAAATGGAGGGAAAACACAGGCAGGCTCATGTTATTTACTTTATCTTCCAAGCTGAATATTTTTCCCTCCAGTTACTGCTTCAGAATTCCTGACTGTGAAAGAGAGTCTGGAGATGAGCAATCCAGCACCACAAGAAGCCAAAGGAGACATGTCCATGCTCTCCATCAAAGTTTGGTACAAGCCTTTGGTTCACATCCTGGGTGACACTGACTACTCATGGGTAAATCTTCTTGTGCGAGATGCAGTGTACTCGTGGGATTTAGAAAATCATGGTCTATTCTGCTCTGTGGCTACAACTGAATCACCTCACTCAGTTTTGTTTTTTTTTTTTTTCCCTAATTTCTGAAACAGGAGAAATGTTATGCCCTACTTACTGAGACACTGAAATTTATGTGTGAAAAGTATGGCTTCAAAATGAAGTATTGTCACTTAATGCAAAATGAAGGTGTACAAAAAAAAAAACCAAGGTAATGTGTGTGCCATTAAAATCCTGACACCAGACACCAGAAGGAGTTGAATTTGCTGAGATACTCCTGCTGCTCCTTTTCAGCAGGCATGAGGAAATACTGCTTTGCAGATAAACATTGTAATGTAGTGAATTTCCAGAATTTAATGAAGTCCATTATAACAGATGAAAATTAAGCTTTCATTAGTTTATGAATGCCTTATTCATTTTAGTTTTAGGGGTTTTTTTGGGTTTTTTTGTTTGTTTTTTTTTTTTAAACTAGAAAAAAATGTTTTTGCTAAGCAAGTGCCAAGTTAGAGAGTAAACATCTTCTACTCATACACCTTAATCTCCTCCTCAAGGCTGTCATTCCTGCAAGAAAAAGGCTCTCATTACGCCAGCCTTGCCCACAATCCTGTTGCAAACGTCTCTCAGTGAGATGCACCCAACCCTAGCAACAGCTGGCCACAGCTGGCTGTACCAATGGGCCCTACAGAGTCTTTTCCCACTCCTGCCTGCCTCTGCGGGGTTCTTCAACTCCCGTCTTCACCTTTTATTGTCACACACACTTTGGGCCAAGAACAATAATAGATTTGTTTTATGATACTCTGGCCATGACAGGGATTTTATGGATGGCCACAGAATCATCTTCATAACTGTTACTGCCATACTGCTGATTAAAAGGGTCACACTGGCACAAGGGAATCTATAATGTTCACAGGAATTTATTCACAGGAAGGATACACCAGGAGTTCAAGTTTCTCTCTTCAGCTTTGGACGCTTGGTGCTTTGATCCTGATCACCTTTGAGAATAAAAGGGGAACTTAGCTCTTAAATGTGGTTTTGTCACTGGTGTCTCAAATTAACACCATCCATAAAAGGATCATTTTCTTTGTTACACAGGACAATGCTGAGACCACAGACTTGAAATAGGAGTAGAAAGATAAAAACTGTATCTTTTTAGCTAAAAAGGGACAATCATTAACCATGTAAATAAATGAGTGACTATAGAGTTTTAGTAATACTGTCCATTCTGTTTCTCATTCATGAAGAGGAGTGAAGAAAAAATGTTTCAAGGCTTCAGAAGGATTTTTACATTTTTTAAGTTGGATAATTACACATCCTGATATATTAGCACTACAGACACCTGCTGATAACATGATTGCAAAACAGGACATTCTTGAGGTTGCAAGAAAACAGGCACAAAAAAGAGAATCCTGTTATCAAGTAAAATATCTGAAGACTGTGGGTCTTTTTTTTTTTTTGAAGACTGAGTGTTTTTTTCCTCTGGCTTCGAAAAGCGTCATATCCTCAAATTCAAACAAGCAGATGGCTGCCAGAAACCCTCTGAAACCACCAAGCTCCTTGCCTTGGACACATTATTTTGGTATCTTGACCCCTTGACTCTCTCATGGATGTTTTATTTAATTTGAGTTTGACCCAAGGTGATTGGAGAGGATTTTAAAGTCACCAATGACCTCTGAACTTCAATGATGGCATTTTGGGGCATTTTATCTTAAAGAAGAGATAAGGGAAGAAATGGCCATACACTCACCATCCAATGGGAGCGGAAAATATAATGACATAACTTGTGGTTTCAGTCACAGCTGAAGTAAGCTGCTGAGGTTGTACAGAGAAAAAGTGATACTGGTGGAGGGAGAAATGTTATGAAAGACTGCAACCATGGCACCACCTCTTTTTGCTGGCACTACACAGCTACACTTGATGACAGCTTCAGCCCTACCTCCATGTTCTTCCAAGGAAGCAACCCTAAGTCATACCTGCTCCTGGCTGATTGTCTGAGTTTTAGCTTTCTGCCTCAGAAAGAGTGCAGAAATGTAATCTTTGATATGAAGTCTGGTCTTAGGAACTGCCAGTAGATAAAGAGCCTTGCATTCATTTTCCCTGCAACTCTGACTGCTCTTCAATCCTGACCTTGATTGCTCCCAGTAAGAGATAACACAAATCTCATTCCTCATGTAGACTTCTCAAGATGTTGTCTTGAGCTTCATCTCACAGGTGCTAAATGGCTTTTCATGCCGGAGATAAGCTGAAGTTCTTTGATGAAGGATAAGGCTGATAAATTTGCTCCTTGTGAGCCAGGGGACGATGTGGGTAAAGGTCACCTAGGAGAGAGAACTGAGCTGGTAGCACAGCAGGTCATGATGACACTGAATCATGATCAGGCCATCATCTCAAGGAGAGGAGCAAGGTATTGCAGAAGGTACAATTTCTTCTGATGCCCTCTCCCTAAGTTGTGTGAAAAGAAAGATTTCTTTTTTCCTCTCTTACTGTGTCTGGCCTTCTCATGGATTCCTTCCACCCATCTGAGGCTCCTACTTCTACACTTCCACCAATGTCCTGCACCTTTACCAACGCATGGTGTCATGGTGTGACCATTCCCTCTCAAATTTCCTACTTCACCCACTTATCCTTACCAAGATTATCGTTTATTCATATCTGGGTTTCTCATTTCCCATCATTCTCATTGAAAAACAGGCACTTATTAAAAAATGGGAGCACCATCTAGTGCAGCTGCTGCTCAAACATAAGGGACCAGAACTACAGCATTCATTTATGAAGATATCAGCAACAACTAATTTTGGTGCCACATAGATAAAATACTGATTTAATTTATCTGGATCTAGTAAAATCTGAAAAGAGCTTATAAGAAATCATGCCTATACCTCAGTTAATGAAATTCTGGGCTGCTTCTGGGAAGACTGACAATTGTAAAACCAGTCTGCCAAACTTTCATTCACAGCTTCATTGCAAAGTCATTACAAATATGACAAAACCCACCAAACTCACAGAGGTGTGTGTGAACACATGTGGGAATGAGGAGCACCACATTTGCTCCCTCCCAAGGCAACCTGGCAGCTCGGAGGGGACAGGAGAACAAGGAACAGATGCTCTTGGTGCCGCCAGCAGTACTCAATTTTGCAGGATCATTTTTCCCCACCTGAGAATCTGAATCTGAAATCACCTTGGTGCTGCCAGCAATACTCAGTGTTGCAGGACACTTTTTTCCCCACCTGAGAAACATGAATCTGAAATCACCTCTGCAAGAAAATTATGGCAATTTTCACTACTGATGGTGCTCCCAGTGCATGGAGAGGGCTGCCAGAGGCCTCAAGCCAGCCATCCATGGACCAACTCACCCTTCCCACAGCACCACAGAATGGTTTGAGTTGAAAGAGACCTTAAAGATCATTTAGTCCAGTCCCTCTGACATGGGCAGGGACACCTCCCAGCAGACCAGGGTGCTCTAAGCCTCATTCAACCTGAGAGCACTTCCAGGGGTGGGGCAGCCACAGCTTCTGTGGGCAACCTGTGCCAGAGCCTCACCACCCTCAAAACCAAAAATTCCTTCCCAATATCCCATCTATCCCTATCCCAAGTGGGAAGCCACTCCCCCTTGTCCTGTCACTCCCTTGTCCAAAGTCTATCTCCAGCTCTCCTGGAGCCCCTTTAGGCACTATAAAGGGTCCTAAGTTCCAGGACACTGATTATTTTGGCCAGCCAGGCTGTCTGCTGTGCCCTTAGAGATGGACACCAGGGTGGATGCAGATTGTTTTAATTTGTGCTCTCTGCATCTGTTTTGCCGCACTCAGAAACCACAGAAGGGTGAAATAAATATATATGCACCCTATCTGCTGGTCACCTGTGCCCCAATCCCCTTGTGTTTATATTTGTGTTCATTATGACACAGGGAATGAGGGTGAACATAAAACATTATTCCCTGGGGAATAGTGATTTTCAAGCTGTTACTCTGCAGGTAAAATGCAGGATGCTGGCAAGTAATGCCTGCAAAATTTGATGCCTTGATTTCTGTTGTGTGGATCAATATTAATAGCAATATTATATTTCCAGAGCTGGCAGAACTATTGATTATTTGGCATGTAGTAGTTCATTTATACTTGAGAGCAAACTGGGACACTGAAACAACAAATGTGCAGCTGTTAACAAGCAACACAGGACATTGAGTTTCAGTGACACAATTGGGATATTACTTCCTTTGTCTAAAATGGAACATCTTTAACATGTCAAAAGTATAATTTACTTATCTGACTCACTGCCGTACCTGGGGAAAATACCTTTTTCCCCCGAAACCTGCAGATTAAGGTAGTTTCCAAATATGTGCCAAATAAAATCAGTAATTTCATCCCCAGTGTGACCAAACACTTGAGGTAATCATGAAGGGAAAATGTTTTGTTTCATATGTTTAAACAAGTATTAAATTAGATTACCTTGTGCATAAGAAGATGTCAATGAAAGAAAAGATAATGAAGCACTATACTGTGTTTGCAGGAGCTGAGCCAACCTTGTTTCTTTTCAATGAGGTTTTTAACTCAGTGAGAAAAAATAAATACCTGTATCTATATATGAGTGTAAACATATTTTGATAGGATGAACTCAAAATAAAACTTTCTATATCAAACAAAGGCTTTACCTATATTTGAAAGACATAATTCTGTATCTTTTCATGACCTTCTTTATTATGTATAAATCTAAAATTGTGTCCTAGGGACACATTTAATTATCTAACTGCTGGAATAAATTATACAGAACACCTATCTTATGGCTGAAAGTTTTTGAAAAAGGAACCCCCTCATGGTAAGAGAGAAAAAAAATTAAAAATAATGGGTGGCATTCCCTGTTGCAAGAAAGAGCACCTCAATGACTTAATGGTCTTTTTACATGAGCTTAAAGAGGCTGGGGAGGTGACTAGTAAATATACCAGAAATGTACTATACATTGCCTTTTGGGGGATAATATAGCCTTTCCTCTGCTATCAGCATGTTAAACTCTGCAGGCTTTGCTGCCTTAGCAACTGTCTACAATTTGGACAGGTCAGGATCAAGGGAGGCTGAATCAGCTTCTGCTGGTGGCTCCCCTCTCCCACTGCTGACAAACGGAGTTTAGAGTGAAGGAGTCCCGTTTCTCAGTTAGGCCTGAGCCTCTCCAGCCAGTAGTAATTAAATATGCCCAGAAATATTCCCAGGCGTGCAGGCCAACTGGCACAGAGGGGTTTGTACTTCTGCTCACAACCGTGTCTTAACTTTCCTAGCCCAGCAGCTAAATGCAAACTGCTCACAGGGATGAACCCTGATCCATGCTTAAGGATGATTTAGGAGCTTGCTAGTTGGACCAAAAGTGTGCTGAGAGCTGGTTTAGTACTTTGAGCATACCCAGTTACATTCCCGTGAATGTCCCCAGATACTGTTTTACTTGCTTAAGTTATTGTTATGACATATTTTTTTTCCTGATCAAGATTACTTCTTTCCAGCCAGAAAAGGGGAATTGTATGGCTGTAAATTTGGTTATGACAATAATCCTTCTGCTGGTTCATGAAATCACTCTTACTCAATAGGACGCGTGTTTACTGCTGTCTGCAATCTAAGAATCTTTGCAAGAAACCAGATGTGGTGTGTTTAAAGTGAAAAAATTGTTATGCGTGGACAGATGAACTTCATAAACAAATCACTGTAATCCTTATTCCATTACACATCACAGACATCTGCCTGATAGTACATTTTCAAATTTTTCTACTTTAAATTGCTTACCCCAAGAAAAGCATCCCACCTCGAGTATTTGCCATATGCTCTAACTGTGCTGCATTGGTGTGCTGGTTTTGTCGGGGGCAGGGTTCATTTTCTTCCCAGGGGCTGTTACAGGGCTGTGTTTTGGGTTTGTGCTGAACACAGGGTGGATGACACAGAGATGTTTTTGTTATTGCTGAGCAGGGCTTGCACAGAGCCAAGGCCTCTTCTGCTTTTTGCACTGCCAGCCTGGGAGGGGATGGGGGTGATTGAGAGTTTAGGAGGAGACGCAGCCAGGACAGGTGACCCCAAGGGACAGACGATGTGACATTGTGTTCAGTGTATAAAGTGGGGGAAGGAGGAGGAAGGGGGAATGTTTGGACTGATGGTGATTGTTTTCTCAAGTCACTGTTGCATGTGAGTTGTTCGACTCTCTGGAGGTGACTGAACAAGGAAAGGAGGGAATTAACTCCCTTTTTTGCTCTGCTGGTATACAAGGCTTTTATTTTCCCTATTAAACTCTCTTTATCTCAACCCATGAGTTTTCCAGCTTTTACACTTCCAATTCTCTCCCTGATCCTACTGGTGAATCTGAGTGAATGAGAGACTATGAGGGGCCTGTTGGGCTTAAACCATGACGACTGGGATACCATTAGATTTCCGATAGCAACTTTCTGTCCTGATCTGCAAAAGACAGAGCAAGCCTGTTTTTGTGGATTTCTCTGAGCTACAGGAAGATGAATAAAAACTCTTTTACTTTGAGGAGAATTGATTTTATCAAAGCAAGGCCATCTGGCAGAAGGTAGAGCAGGATTAATGCAATCCCAAACCAAGAGGGAAGATCTTGGTACTGTGTCACCCAAATCTTGGCACCCTCCTACACCCCACAGGCAGAGCAGAGATGCAGAGGAAATAGTTCATGCTATACTCACTTCACCACACACACCACAAAGCCTTCCCAGTGAAAAAGTTTCAAAGTTGCTGTCAGAAACTTTTATAACAGCTGTTCAGAGGAACACATCCCTTTGAATGGTTTAGCTCATGATGCTTCTAACAATCACCTGTGCAGCATCCTACTCATGCTTTCCAGATGGAGGTTGGGAGGCAACTCTTTATCCTGGTGGGCTGGCTGTATTTCAGCAATGGCACTTTCTCTGTGGACAGAACCAAGGCTACCATCCACCTTTTAGAGTTTTGCCTGTTTTTCCCAAGGAAAAGAAGGTGCAGACCTGTGTCACCTCCCAGCTTCCCTTTGGATATATTTGTGGCCCTGGAAGGAGCAGCTAAAAAGCACCATGTGGTCTCACAGCCTCAATGTTTCACAGTGGCTTCCTGACTCAGAAAGCAATAATGCCAAGAGGATGGCAAATTCCTTCATGCCAGCAGAAGGAATGCCTTATGATCCTGCCATCTAGTGCATTCACCAGCAGGCACCTGATTGAAGAGGCTGGGGGACATGAGAGGAGAGAGTGTCCTGCTGTGCATTTCTCCCACCTCCCTAGCCTCCTTATTTTCAGAGTTTCCATTACTCTGCAGTAGCTATTGTTCTCCACCTGGTGCATCATCATCCTCACTACACTGATGGTTTGGGATTCTCACACTGCCAGTTCTTCCTCCTGACACTGAAATGAGCATCTTGCTTGGCTTCAGGAGGGGAAAAAACGTGTGCAACTCGGACACGCCTGTGTTAGCAATGTACAGGATGATGCTGCATAGTCCATAACCAGCATGGGCTGCCTGGGCATATAATCATGCTCAGACAGGTCCAGAGGCATTCCACACCTATGTGTCTGCCCCTTTTCCTTCCAAAAGTGACCACAGCACCTGCGTCAAGCTTTGGCACAACTGCTATTGATGTGCAGAGTCAGCAGTGAATAAGCAATGTTTTATGTTTGATTTTCAAGGAGGCTGCAGATTCCTCTTGGCCATTAAGATGAAAAGAAGGCTAATTCAAAGCTAGAGCCAAGTTTGAGGAGTAATTCTGCACATGCAGGTAAGAGAAGGTAAAGTCATTCTTTGCTCTAGTTGGCCATGTAAAATGAGAAATACTATCAGGGCTGTGCATTTTTTGAAACATGCATTATTTTTTTTTCCTTGGAAGGGCTGAAATAGATTTAAGCACTACTGTTATTATCTCTAAAATAACAGAGATATTTTCATGTGAGCTTCCCTTTACAGTCTGATATCCATATTCACCATGTGCATTCCTTTGATTCAGCAACTGTGGCTCCCCAGTGGTCCAAGGACTCAGGCTTCATTTTGTGTTGCTCTTTCTGCCAGAATGTGGTTATTACAGATGGAAAAAGAATCACAAGGTCACCCACAGCCTTGATAGAAACCGGAGGGTAGGAGACTATTAGGAAGAAACTATTAGCTCTAATATCCAGATGCATTTGGCAAACCTGAGCATATTTGGATTGTCTATACCAGCATTTCACTCCCCTGCTTCCAAATGATTGCCCTGGCCCCAGTGATTAACCACCTGAATACACCTAAGAAGGATATTCACAGAAAAGATCTCATGATGAAAAGGCTATTCCTGGCCTTCTTTCCATCACATCATAATCTGTCCACTAATATGGCTTGAGATCTCAGCTGATCAAAAGGTCATAAGATGCTGCTGCTAAGTATCACTCTGTCTCTGTTCAGCCAAAGGCATTTTTTCTCCATTCAACAGGCAGAGGAATGTCATAGCAAAGCCTTCAAATCTGTTTGCATAATAGATGAAGTCTTCTCTTTATGGCATTATTCATGCTTCAGGGAATGACACCTGATAAATAAATCTCTAGTTCCCAGTGAATTTAAATAAAACAAAGGCAAATCATATCCCTGTGCACTGTAAATATAAAACAGTACATACCATAGGAGTTCCCATTCTTCTGCCATCTCTTTGCTAAAAAAGCTATAAATTGCTGACCATCCTCAGACTCCGCCAAAATCAAGGGAGCCTAAATCTCTGAGTAAACTACAAAAAGCATGGTAATAACAGAGGAAAGACTTAAAGATACATAACTCATTTAGTCTAATGAAATGGTAAAACTTGCATCTTTTTGTCTTCATGCTAGTAAAAACCAGAAAGGTTAGAAAGGGGGGTTAGCAGCACATCAGTAGCAATAATAGAGTGAAAATAGGGGGAAATCTGATAAATGAGTCAACCTGTTTCCCAGGGAATAACACTACGGGGGACAACTTTCAAGCATCCTGGGATGAACAAAATACTGAACGCTATCCTACTCAACACCATGACTTGGTCCAGCTTGTCACTGTTGCACTGGTGGTAACTGGTCCATGTGATGCCAGACATTGCCTCCAGCAGCAACTGCAGCCACTTCTCTGTCCATCCTGCTTCCAATTCTCTCAACATGGGCAGGGATCGCTGCCCAGAACAGCAGGGAGAGAGGGCACCACTGCCAAGAGCCACCTGCCACCTGAAGCCCATGTCTAGTGGGTCTGCAGAGACACTTCCTTGTGAGAAACACCACTGGAAACTGTTTTGTGTTTCCAGCACACCTGAAGTGTTGTCACAAACAAATTAAAACCCTCAGCATTTCCCAGATTATCCACCCATTCTTTGGCTTTCCAGAGCCCTGTACCAGAACCAACAGGCAGTTTCTTTAACTGCAACTGGCAGTCATTTTGCTAGTCTCCATGCTTTCAAAGCTGAGAGCCATCAAAGATTAGGAGAAAAAATCATGACTGTTTTTCCCTAAGAAGCAGAACTGGTAATAGGCTTCAGGAAAAATCCTTCTAAATGCAAGTGATAAATGTAGACTGTGTGAAGGCTGACAGGTCTGATTATAATTATCACTGCGAGGGGACTAGCACTAACCTTCCTCCTGGTAGGCAATGACAACTCCTGGAAGGGAACATGCAAGTAAATTATCATAAACAAAATAATTGCAAGTAGAGTTGTCTTTGTCTGGGAAACAAAACAAGATCCATATTTGGGGGTAAAAAAAAAAGCCCAAGCCTTAAGAATTTATTAAATTTTATCGTGATAGAAAATGACAATAATACATTTAAGTTTTTCTGACTTCAGAATGATGGAGTAAAAGAATCAACTGGGACACATGAAGTGTAAGATGAAGTCATGCATGCAAGAGGTGTTTGGAAATAAAGAATATATTCTGAAAGTACACTTGAAGAACATACCATGCATTTAAATATAAACAAGGAGTCCCAGAGAGGATGTTGGCTCAGACTGAGATAAATATTCAAAACTAAGAAAATATCCAAGCCACCTTTCCCCCTTTCTCACATCCTAGCAGGAAGAAAGCCAAACAAAACCAATAAAAAGCTCTTCAAATTGCTTCTATCCATATACATCCCTTCTTTGCATCTATTCATTAACTGAAATACAATGGCATCAGCTATCAGCAGGGTTGTGAGGTAGATAGGATAGTTAGTATTCCCTCAAGATCATCCTGTCCTGACCTTTCTGCTTTCTTTGATGGCATTCCATTTTTCTTAGTCTGCATTTTTTTTGGCATTTTTTCCACTCCATTTCCATTGAAACCTTGGAAACAGAGAAGCTTGGGCAATCTGGACTAAAAGTACCTTAGCTTTTTCTTTCTGAAAACACGGAAACAGATATTAGCTTAATAGGGGCTATAACTGCATAGGGAATGAAGAGAAGAGCCTCAGAGTCAAAAGCAGTTCTAAGAGTTTCATTCTCATTATACCTCAATGGAGTGGAGCAAATAAATTGTGCAAGGGGACATATGGAACCTCAGTACACAAATGGCCTATTTAAAGCTCTTACTTCCTAATTAGGTCCTGGTGTCAGGAGGTTGGTAACAATTATTCACACATAGATCATTTGGATATGATACAAACTGTTCTAAAACCCAAACCATCATAATGGCATGCATTAAAAGAAATGCAAATTAACATTTTAGACTCATTTGCTTAGTGCTTGGACTTTCACTTTCTGTGATACACATAGCTAAATTTTGTGTCCAATATTGCAAAATTTTGTTGGGAAAGAGAAATGGAATAAAAAAAAATCATCACAGACATGTCCCCTTGTTCTTACCTTGTTCACAGATTTTGTCACTGGACTCTGCACAGGGAACCCACACTCTCTTCCCAAATTCTTCATCTGACTCTGTGGTGTTTCCCAAAGCAAAGAGAAAGAAAGAAAACCTTGATTGTAGGGCTGACTGTGTAGAAAATGGTCACAAACATCCAGTGTTTTGCTCTGCCCTTTTGATTTCCTTACATGTTTCAGTATGACCACTAGCATCACTTGCCAGCTGGGGCCCTGTGAGCACCCAGTGGGGTGGGGTCCCCCCTTGGTCCTGCAGTGTTCTGTAAGGCCCCTAAGCTTCCCCTTACCCCATACAGATGTGTAAGCTTCCCCTCTCAAGTGTCCCCTGTAAGCATGTTGGCATGACAGAAGTACCACAGCTTTCCCCAGCAGCTGTGGGGCACACAAAAAGCCATGGTCTCAGGGAGTGATGCTGTGGATTCCTCCAACAACCTGTGCTAGAAAAGCTTGGGAAGAGAGCAGGCAGGTGTCACAAGAAGCCAACACGCCTGGTAAGAGTTAAAGGAGGGAGCTGAAGCCAAGGATTACCACATTGCAAAATCATTTAAAACAGAGTAAGTGCTCGTGATTCTACAATGTGACTAAAGCAAACTTGCTCTGCACTGTGCTTTGATACTTCTGGTATGAAAATGAGGTCTTCCTCTCCCCTTCCTCCCCTCTCCTCTTTGTCCACCTCTCCAGCCCTACACACAAAGGTGAAATATTTCACATTTTCACCTGTGGTGGTACAGATGACAAAGTGTTTGCTTTGCTTTTCTTTGCTTTTTACTGATTTTGCCAAAGGCATCCTTTTAAGCATCAGTCTGTGCAAAGATAATAGGTGACACAATTCTCTATAACTGGAATCAGCAACAAATCAGCCATCTGCCACTCCAGGGGTCTGAGATTAACCCAGCTACTGGACCATGACTGCAAAGCATTTGCACATTTAGATTACAGAAATGTGAGAATGTGAGGTTACAGGTCCATTAAAAAAAAAAAAAAAAACAAACAAAAAACATGGAAGTGGGGAAAGTGTGGGGAGAGGTGTGGAAGACAGACTCAGAATTAGCCCTTTAGATTGACCCTTCCAGACACAAGTCACCTCATAACAACTCCAAGTAGACAATGTTTCTCATTATTAAGGGCTAAAAGGATGAAAGATTTGAAGGAAGCAGCTTGAGACACACATTAGCTATCATGTTTCTGGAGAATACATCCAAAGACACTTCTTTTAGACAGGGAGAAATAAAGACAAAAACCTACATCTGCCTTATCAAAACCTTTGCTCCTTAGGGAGCATGACAAGCTGCCCAGATGGCTGACTTGACCATTTGGAAAGAATAAGAGCAGCATTTTTGCCCCAAGATGGACAAGATGCAGTCCACACGCTCCCCTATGGTCAAGATTTCAAGAAATGAAAGAGGTCTGCCTATTGAAATAACAAGGTTTGTGAATATCTCTTAATTTGTCACTCCCAGTTCTCCTTCCTGAATTACAAACACTATTTTGCTGCTCTGCAGACATGGATGCTGTCACTCCACATTAATACCTGCCCATGTCTTTGGGAGCTTCTGTATAAATCTGTTGGGAATTGTTATTTGATAACTGAAGTATTTGAACACTGAAGTTTAAATCAGTAGTTTAATCGAGCTGGCTCCAGATCTAGAAGCATGAGCAATGGTATGTACAGTGTGGGTCAGGACAAGAAGCAGGATCTCCTTAGGTCATGTTGACAGGTTTTATCCACCACTTCCTTTTGCAGGTTAGAATCCCAGATCCCTGAGACTCCCATCCGCAGACATCTCAGGTTAAAAGAGGAGGTTCTGTCTAAAGGAACAGGTGTGGCTTCAGCCAAAAGTGTCAGCAAGAACATCTGGAAAATTCTGGAACATCGCATCTGCAAGGAAGGACTTAAGCATTGTAATTGTTCAGTCTGGAGGAGAGAAGACTCCTGGAAGATCTTGAGCATCTGCCCACACCTAAAAAGGCTCCAGGACAGCTGGAACTTGGGACATGGACATGAAGTGACAGGATGCAGGGAAAGGCTTCCACAGCCAGAGGGCAGAACTAGATGTGATATTGGGGAGGAATTCCTGGCTGTGAGGGTGGGGAAGCCCTGGCACATGTTGTCCAGAGAAGCTGTGGCTTCCCTTGGATCTCTGGAAGTGTCCAAGGCTGGACAGGTCTTGGAGCATTCTGGTGTAGTATGAGGTGTCCCTGCCCATGGCTGGGGGTGGAACTACATCAGCTTTAACGTTCCTTCCAAGCCAAACCATGCAAGGATCCTGTGATTCTATGAAATTCAGGCAAGGGCTACATGGTGTGTGCTCTGGGTGGGGATGGTATTGCAAACAGCTCAACTCACGACATCCAAAGAGTCAACTGAAAACCAAACAGCTTGCACATGTGTTTACAGAAAACCTGTGTGTTTTATGCATGTCCTTTATTCAGAGAAAACAGGTAGGATGGGGTGGAAAGTACAGAAACACACTCCATGTTCTTTGGCCAACCCTCTTGTTTATATTCACATGGTGAAGAAACAAGGTTTCGTGGGCCAAGCACTGCACACCCTGCTGTCACAACAAAGGAAAAGAGCAAGAAGGAATCCAGCACCTTCTCTGCACAAGCCCAAGTTGAACTGCAGCAAATACAGGGTTCAAAGCACAGCTGAGAAGTGAGGACGAGCAAAGGATCAGCTGCTTTGTTCATCCTACTCCATACAAAATCTGCTGGTATCAACTTAGAAATGCGTGCCATCCCAGCAGCATTAATTTGGGACAGAGAATTTGATCCTCCACAGAGGACTGTTGATCTGTGAGGAGCAGTGAGAAGAGGGTGAGGGGAGCATGCTAGACATCACCTTTATGTCTGCCTGAACTCCCCCCTATTTCTACAGTGTTTCCAAAAGCCTTTCCTGGGCAGGGGTAGATGCTCCCAAACCAGGCCTACATGTCTGAGACCAAAGGTGAGGTTTGAAGTGGTTTGAGTGTGTACCAGGGCATGGTTTTCAGGTGAGAAAGAGGTCACAGGGATCATCCCTTGCCTGAGACTACAAAATGGGCCAAGCTAATAACCCAATAAGGCACAAGCTTCTGAAATACAGCAAGTTAATGAGGCTCTGCCTGTGCTTTAGAAAGGTCTCCTTGAACTTGACCTGCTGACTATTTGAGGGCTAAAACTCCTGTTCTAACAGGATCTAGAACTGTTTTCAAAACCAGAGACTTGGGTTTTCCTTTTCTTCTGTCCCTAGTTTCTGTAATGACGACCTAAAACTTTAAATTCCAGACTGATCTGAAAAGGAACATCTGTACAGCAGGAAGGGGTGGGGGGGTGGGCAGGTGGGGGATATTTTTATATTTCTCTTCAACTACAGAACTACTACAAGGTTATAATTATTAAAATGCTAAAAAAGAATAAAAGTAATAAAAAAAAGAGGTGATTTGGTTTGCCTTTTTCTTTTCTAGCCTGGGAATGGAAGAACAAGAGGATGAACAGAGGGCAAAATCTTCCCTTTCAGTCAGAAATCACCACAAAACTCCATTCAGTTTCTTGCAAAAGAAGCAACATCACAAAATGATGCAATTTCAGCCCTACATGTTTGTTTGTTTGTTTGTTTGTTTTTTGGTTTTATCAGACAGGTTTTTGCAGGAAGGGGCTTTTGCAGCACAAACAGCGCCACTGTATCAACCAGGAGCTGAGTTGATCTGTGGAGCCGCCGGGAAGTTGCCTCATCTCCCAGCAAATGAGAAACGGAGGGAAACACCAACGCAGGCGACACTGCACCTTGCAGCAGAGACTCCTGTGTCCTACAAGTAACCTTGCATCACGATACAGACCCACAGCAGCACCCTGGCGGGTGCAATGAGGAGGAGGAGGAGGACAGCGAGGGCAACAGGAAAACAGTAAGAAAATTCCCTGAGAGTCTTATTTTCCTCCTTAGGGAAAAAAAATAATAATTAAAAGAATACCTCCCCGATACAGAGATGGAAGGAGGGGGTGAGACCCTTTACACTCCAAGTCCCCAGAAAAGATCCCCTCCCTTTCCCAGAGCTCCTAAACATCATTGCAAGTGGTGGGGGAGTTGGAGGAGAAAAGGGGTCACATTTAAAAGGCGTAGGGGAAGCAGGGAGGAGGGAGGCCACTCCTGAGCCCGGCCAGTAGCCCCACAGTCTGAGCCATTCTCATTCCTGACACGTTTCCCTGCTCTCCAGCCCAGCCCAGCCTCGAAATATTAGCGTGGCGCAGAGTGCCATTTTCGAGTCGCTGCAGCTCCTTCTTGGCACCGGTTCAGCTTTTTGTCTCGGCTTCTCCTCCGAGCGCCCAGCGGAGGGAGGCGGAAAGAAAGGAAGAAAATAAAGCCCCGCTGCTTCGCTGCCGGGGCTGTCAGGCTCTCGCAGCACCCCCGGCCCTGCCTGCGGCACCCCACGCCCTCCCAGCCCGCTGCCAGCACAGCCACTCGGCAAACATAAATCTCCTTCACCTCCACGGCAGCCAGCTCACAGCCTCCTGCCCCCGCTCCGCCGCCACCCCCTTCCATCGCCCTCTCTTTTGTACTCCCCTAAATTTTTCTAGCCAAGCTTTATTACCTTCCACCCCTCCTTTCTCCTCCATCCCCAGCCCTCCCACCTCCTTCCCCCGCATCGGCAGGAAGGATCGTGCCGTGGTTGCCAATGCCCTGGCATCTCCCCGGAGCGGGGACTGCACCTACAGGGTGCGGGCAGCTCCGCTCCACACACGTGTGACAGGGCAGGACAAGCTCCGCATCCCTCGGCGTCGCTGCGAACACAAGCCTGACTCGGGCAGCCGAGTCCCTCCTCCTGCTTGTGTGGCGGGTAGAAAACAGAGGCAGAATAGCAAGGCAGAGACGCACTGTATTTTTTAAAGCAACCCAAACATGGCACTGAGTGCTTCCACCAACAACTTCTCAGCCTGCTGTGCTGGCAACCAGCTGCTGTTTCCAGCCTGGCACCAGCTTTGATTTGTTTTTCCTCTCCTCTTAAACGTCCTCCTCCCAAATATTTATTCCTTTTTTTTTTAACTCTTAAGTGTTTTTTTGTTTTTTGTTTTTTTTTTTTTTCCCCTATTTCCCTCATAGTATTTCCATAGAGGCAGGGCTTGTCCATATGCTTGCCGCCTTCCCTCTGGTGACAGGACCTGAGGGAGCAGCATGAAACTGTGTCAGGGAAGGTATAGGTTGGGTATTAGGAGAAGGTTTTCTTCCTCAGAGGATGGTCAGGCACTAGAACAGGCAGCCTAGGTAGAGCACTCAAGGCACCAAGGCTGCCAGAGCATTTGGGCAACACTCGCAGGTACGTGGTGGATTCTTGGAGCTGGACTCTATAATCCTTGTGAGTCCTTACTAACTCTGAATATTCTATGATCCATGATTCTGGGGGGAATCCGTCCAATTCCCACCCCCAAATCCAAAGCAGCACCAGTGGAATGGGCACCTAAGGAAGCATTACATGATGTAATACTCAATGGACCAAGAACAGGAAAGAAAAAAAAAAAAAAACTCATATATACAAACAAGAAGAATATTCTCTTTTCTAAGGACGTGGAGGAGGAGAGAGTGATAGATGTCCTAAAAGCAGGCAACACAACCCTTGGGCTGCCAGGGTGCTAACCCCAGCCCCCTCCTCAGAGGAGGGAGGAGTCAATTGTTGTTGAAAGGTAGTGAAAGACTGAGGCAAAACACATGTTCTCCATGGAAAGGACCTGAGAGAGCCAACTTCCATCTAGTGGTGTGACTCCTATTAAACCAGAGTTTCAGACACTGACATATGCATGATGGAGATAAAGTGCTATCAAATACACCTTGTCTGGTGCCTGGAGGAAAAAGATTTGGAGAATAAAATATAAAAATGCTGATTCTGAGGATGGCTTGGGAAGGACATGGAGGGAGGAGAGATGTGCTGAGGATTTCATCATGGAGGGATGAGTGTATTAATCTGAAAACCTGGCTGGAGACCCAGGACAGAGGGCAGCCACATAAACAGCCACTGGTGTCCCTGGAGTTTTTCATGAGACTGCCTGAATGGCTTTGTCCACTGAGAAACATCAGGATGCCTTAGAAAGCACAGGACTTAGGGGACACTGAAACAGATGGGCACTCCCTCCCTGTGACAATTCCCTCAGGAGACCCAGCAGAAGTGCCAAAAAAAGGCTGGCTCTTGCTGAATATGTTCTGGCCACCGCAGGGAATAGCAAAACAACCAGCCTGATATGGGGGCTGCAGAGGCAGAGCAGGAGGCAGGCAGGCAGCATGCTCAGGGTGGTACAGACAAAACAGCAGTGTCCTGAGCAGCTGCCTAATATGTGTCTTGGCAACATCTTGCCTGGCTGTGGATGAAGCAGAAATCATGGGCTGGGTTTGTAAACCTATCAGCTGGGCTGGCTCTTGGCTCCCTGGCCTTCAGGGATAGCACAGGAAGGAAGAGGAGGGCTGGGTGACACCTCTCTAGCTTCCAGGAGCCACATGGAGGAGCTGGTCCTCTGGTCCTCTGGTCCTTTTCAGCCAGCTGCTGAGTGGGGAGCAGCTGACGGGCAAGTGCTGAAGTGGACTTAAGCAGAATGCCCTGCTATGACTCTGCTCACTAAGAGATGTGTGAATTTGAGGACTTAAACCCAGTCTGTCCCCTTAGGAGCACCTCCATCCCTGGGATGCATACCCTGTGTAGGGTCCCTGTTGGAGTTTCTCCAGGCCACCACAGCACAGCTGGATCTGGTTAGGTTGGGTGGAGTGTTATCCAGGTAGGGCCACCAAATGCCCTCTTCTGAGCTGTTGTTTTACTATCCCAAGCTCTTTGCATAAGGATATCACTCAGCACTGGCCACACTGCCTCCCAATGTCTGCTTCCAAAGACAGCCAGTGATCATCTCAGTGCTCTCTCCCATAGGGACTATATGTCTGTTCTCTCTGTTTGCTGTTATTGGGGTTTATTAGGGCAGATTTCTGCCCTTCCCTCTAGCCCTTATTACTAAGTGCTGGCATTTGGTAAGGCAGAGGGGGCTCCTTACATGTGTCCATGGCAAAGAAGGCCCTGACACCTCAGCTGGAGTCATCTGCAGAGAAACAACCCTGCCTGCAGGTATCATTGAAGTGACTCCCAGAGAGAGGCACTTTCAGATCCTTTGAGTCAAAAGGTGCTATAAATAAAAGATATTACAGGCTAGCAAGTTCTCAGTTGTGAATTGGTGTGGGAAGGAATATTTTAGCATCCTTTTTTCTGAGCACATTAACTCTTGGCAGACGTGATCATTCAGGTCTTCACAGCTGAAAACTTCATACTGTGTACAGAATGTTGAGTCCACACATTCCATTTCCATTTTCAACAGCTCTAAAATCCATGCTGCCCCAGAGCAATATCACCCCCTGGGTGCAGAGAGCACCCAAATATTGCATCGCTTGGGGAGCCATGACACTGAATATACTCTCCATGGTAATTTTCCCAGGAAAAACAAGCCAAAGCTCACAATAGAGGGTGCCTAAAGATTTTTTATCTACTGGCTTATGATGCTTCCCTTTCCAGGGTGAGCAAGCAAATTTGTATCAATCTGGCTTGCTTTAGTGCCGTGACCTAGTGCTGTGCTCCGCCACTGAAAGTTCAGGTCCCAGCTGCTGGGCTAAACTTTTGCTGACACTGTGCTGATTTCTCTGCCTTTGTCACCCATGCTGCCAGGGGAGGGGGAGGAGACATTGGATTTTTCCAGGCAGGAAAAAAAGAAAAGGAAACAATCATGCAAAATGCAGAGATGTGGCGAAGAAGAAGGGGAAAGAAAACAGTCCCGGTGTGTGCAGTGAGGCTAAGGAGAGGAAATTCTTTGGGCAGCACAGGGCATTTTGATCACATTCTTTTTCGTCACAGAGGAGAAAATCTTGGACAAGAGACAATTAAATTGTTACAGGCAAAGAAAAGCTTTTAGGATGCCTTGAAGTACTTGTGTATCTGAGCAGCAGCACTGAAAGATGCAGAGGAGGAAATCAGTATTAATGACTACAAAAGTTTTGGGTGGTTTGTTTTGGATAAAGATCCCCACATGCAGACTCTTATCTAAAGCCCTCAGTCTTCAGAGCAGGGGCTAGAAGTCTCTTAAGAACACACTCTTCTTGCATGACTTCCAGTGTTTCTGAAAGCCATTGTCCGTGCCAAAAATGCAACAAAACCAGCTTGCTTTCTTCTTCTTTTATACAGTATTTTGGCTCATCTGCCTCTGGTTCCAAGAAAAAAAACTAATTTAAAAGTTTTTAATTTAAGAAGGCTGAACTGTGCTACTTTAATTTCAAAGCCATCCTTGTTCTTGTGACTGTGCAAGTACATGGGAAATAAAGAAAAAAGTTTCTGTGAGTCTATGGAAAACTTACAGTGAAGGATCCCTAAAAACAGCATAAAAAGAAGCTAGTTTTGCTAAGAAAAGATGACAAGCCTTGAGTTCGCCCACCTTAAGCAGGCTACTTATCTGTAAACTGGCTGTTCTGTGATTAAATAACATAAGAGATCACAGCATTCCCAGTTCAAGTGAGCCTGTTAGTCAAGGGTGGTTATTGGCCATCAAATACTATTGAATCAATAAACCAAAAAAAAAGAACTTTGAAGAGATTCTTATTTCCCCACTCAATCTGCAGTAGCCCTGATTTGACAGAGAAGAGTGAAAGAAAACACTTCTTTTGTCATGTCTGAACATGATCTGGTGCCCTCCAGTTTTCAGAAAGCCAGGTGTGGCTGAGGTAAATTAGCCTGGTGCTGTTGGAGTGAATGCTGAATGATGAAGTCCTCTGGACAAACAGGGCTGCTGCAGGGCTGGGTTTGCCCTCTGTGTGTAGGACAGGTCGAAATCAGGCTAGTGTGCTTTTAAGGGTGTTGCCAGATATTCTGTTCTCCTGAGCCATTCACCTGATGAAGGTTTAAAGCCTATAGATTCACTTCATAATGCAGTGAAGGATTTGTTGTTAAAGACCAGATGATGCTCTTTCCAAATGATTTCTTCTTGTCTTTTTCTCTGCCTTCCCTATTATTTATTAAATACTCAAGCAATGATCTTCAGCTCACCCAAGTGGTTTGGAGATGAAGACTCATGTTTCTAGCTGGTCCAAACAAGGATAACTTAATTCAGGTCAACAGAAACAATGGACAAACTCAGAGAAAAAGCTGTTCCCAAGATTTTAAGCCACAGAGGCTTCCAAAACAAAGACACAGCCTCCCAGAGAGCACAGTACATTGAGGCTAACTATTCTCTCACTGAAGGTGATGGCACTTCTTGTGGGTGACCAAGAGAGGTGCATGAGGCCCAAGTTCCCATTCATGTCCCCATCTATGAATGTAGAGCAGCTCCATTACCTGTCACATGCTGTGCTCTTAGTAAAATCTGCCCCCTGTGTCCTGCTGAATGCTGCAGGATACTGATTTTTTTTTTCCCAAGTTTGGATCTTGTGTAGCTTCTTAGTTTACACAGTGGGAGAGAGACATGGCTTTTTGGCTTTAAAGTAAAAAAATCTGGATTCTCAAAGGAGTCCTGAAATCTGCCCCTGAGCTTTTCAGAAAAAGTGACCCAATCAATCCAGTTATTACAGCATTCTCTGGCCCGTGAGTAACACATGGGTTGGTATTTACTTGCAGGAAATGTTGGCAGGAGCTGGGGGGTTCCCATTGACTCGTGCTGTTTACTGCTCCCTGAGGAGCAGGGGCCGCAGCGATGGTGGAGCGGCCGCCTCACAGGTGCACAGCTTATCTGCCAAAACGGGCTGTAAATCAGAGCAGAGGAAGAGAGGGCTGGAAAAATGCTTGTTTGTAGGAGCCACCATTGGAATGGGATGTTGACCATGCTTATTTTGCAGGTTTCCTCCGCATAGTCTATGTGTGCTCACACTGCTCCAGAGGGACTGGGTCCCAGGTCAGAAATTCAAGGAGCATGCCAATAATTTGGCAGAGATTACACATAGGGTGAACTTGTCCCTGATCTCCATTATTGGTTCAAAACCAGGAATTCTCATAGCTTTTTGGACAGATGGCTGGTCCTATTACTTCTTGTGTTAGATTTCCCACTGAGGCTGAAAGCAAATCCACATTCAAGCTGAAAGTAAACAACCTCTGAATTCAAAAGGCATTAACTCAAACTGCCAAAGCATTTGCTGCGTATGCTGCAGATGTCAAACAGACAGTTTCCCACAGCCCTGAGCCTAGACACATAGTTAAGTTATACACAAAAACCTTCCACACAGCCCGAAAATCCATCCTGTGCAAAACTCGCTCTCCTTGCTGGCATTTTAAGGGCTGGAGCCTCAGCTGGAATGAATTAATGTAGCTGCTCTGATTTGAATAGAGCTATGCCAATTTATACCAGATGAGGATTTCACCCTTTGGAGGCCAAGTGGGAAATGGTTATCCACTACTTTTTTAACAGTGTGGTTTGAGGCAGAAAAACATAAAATGTGGTGTTTCTTAAGGACTGAAAGAGCACTAAGTAAGTTTCTTTCCATTACAGTGAATCATTTTTGAAGGAACCTTTTAGAGGGAATGGTTCTAAAAAATCAGGCTTTGCAGAAAAGTGCATATAAATAACACAACCTACAAGTACAAACAGCCTAAGTTAGCCAATTTACCCTAATCCTGATACCTTCCAAAATGCCAACAAAAAGTTAAGCAGGAACCCAAGCATGATATTGCTGTGGCATTGCAGGAAATTCAGAAAGTGGAAGAACTAAATAAAATGGTCTGTTTTTCCTGCCAGGGCTGTATGAAGAAGACAAACTCCCCCCACTCTTGAAACTAAACCAGACAAACAAAAAATATCCACCCATATGCTTTGAAATGCTCTAAACTTTGGAAGCATGCTGTTCTCCTTGGCCACAAAGAGGTGCAAGGTAGTTTTGCTGAGATATTTTAGTTTAAATTGAGCAGCACAATTGCAGTCACATTCTGTAAAGCAGGACTCATTCCATTACTTGAATTAAGTAATGATTACTTGAATTAAGCCTTTGATTTATTCTTTACCATAGGAGGCCCCACTTGCAGACTCCTATTTTCCCCAAAGTAAACAGGAGGTCAAATATTACACCAATATAAATGAATGGAGATTTCTCAGATAATAGTAATGTAAAATCAAACTTTAAACTGTTTAACTACAGCCACTAGGCTGATTCAGCTTACCAGAAAATTCAGCACCTCTTTCCCCAAACCATCTTTATTTTTATTTTACAATTCAGTATAAGCTGGCAATTAGTAATACTTTGCCTGTTTATAGAGCCTTACATCTGAGGATCTCGAAACACTTTGTAAACACTAATGAATTAAGCTTCTTAACACCCCCTGTGAGACAGATACTGCTATCTCATTTGCGCAGCTCGGAGGAGTGCAGGTTTGTTGAGAGTTGGAGCCAGCCAGCACCAGAGCTGGGAAACCAGGGCAGGCCCTTAGCCTCACCTTCAGCTGAATATCACAAGGTTTTCCATAGATGTGGGGCTGAGCCTGGCAACTTCAGGAGCTTGTCCTGGAACGGCCAGCATACCCTGATGTGTATCAGACTGAAAAAAACAGAGGGTTGAACTTCCACCCACAAAAAGAACTTAAGAACCACTTAGAGGAACACCATGAAAATGCCATCTGTCCTCTCCTGAAACAGCCATTCACACTTATGATCCTCTGATGTGTAAACAGGGGGAAAAGTCGGGATTTTATTTGTTCTCACTCAGTTTTTTAATAACTGACCATGGTCTTATTATTAAAAACTCAAAGCAATACAAAAGTCCAGGAGGATTCTTTCCCTTTTCATTTTTTATTGCCCATATATTTTTCTCATTTAAGGCTAAGATAAAATATCCAAGCTTGCTTTCCAGTCATGTTGACAAGAGGAAATTAAAGGATTTTTAAAGAAAACCTAAATATTCTAACACTATAAGGAATATGTAGCTCCCTAGGAAAGCCTTAGGACTAGATAAGCATTGGTGAGATGAGATTCATGGTTGGTTTGTTTTTTTCTTTTTTTTCCAAAGCAGTCTCATTTATTGAACAGCAGCTAATGTCTGATACCTATTTGAAGCATTTTCCACATGGCCCTTCTCGAAATGCATGGCAATTGGACAATTTCCATGATGATTCTTCTGTCTAAAAATACACACCTTCCCCTCTTTTCAATTTATCATTGAGTCAGTCAGCCTATTTATTTTTGAAGTTTTTCCTGTTAAATAGTGCACTTAGAAAAGCTTAATACAAACATTGACCGATTCACTGCTGTCACAAAAAGAAAAGACTTAGAAGTAATTCATCTAAACAGGAGTCAAGAGCAAGAGTCTCTTATTTAGAGATCAGTCAATAAGGGAACAAATTTTTTAGATATTTTTCTTAAACATTTCTTTTCTTCCACAGATTGAAACTGAGGAGAATAGCAAATAAAATATTTGGGTTTGCTTTCAAAATTTGTTTATGACCATAAATCCCAGGAATGGGAACAGACAGGCATTTGACATATTCAGTGTGTTGATTTGTGAACTACTGGCAGATTGCTGTTTGCCTAAGAAAACGTGTTTGAAATTCTTTTCTAAAAACTCTTCTTGATCTTTTCCCAGTTCACGGGCTGTTAAATGGCTGCATGACACTGTGGTGTTTGTCTCCTAAACAGAGGGACATTACAATCTCTGGAAGCAGTTTTTCAGTGGGAATATTAAAGGCACTATTCAGGAATATTCTCCAGTATTTACAGCCTCCACAAACAGTATTGCGTGCAAACATTTGCTGGAATATTTGTCAAGAGCAAACATGACAGAATGGTGGGAGAAAGTGTACAAAGTCTAACCAAGCTTATAAAAACCCAACAGCTAATGAATACTTGTGGAAAATGTCTGATGGCATTTCCTCAGTGATGGATGCTTATTAGGAAAGTCTATATAGCTAAAACTATTTTGCTGACTACATTCTGTACTCCAGAAGTGAAAGATGCTTCCATACCTCTCTTTGTCATCTTCATCCATTACTCTGTTGGATACAAGAGCATTTTCTAAATAATTTTTTGTGTGTATCAAATGGACAGAGGCCCAGGTACCCATTTTACATAAACATCTTGATGTCTCAAAGCTCTTTGCTGTCTCTGACAGAAAAAAAACCCCAAACTAAACCAAACCAAAAACCCAAAATAAAACAAAATCCAGAAACCAAACACCAACATATATGAAGATATATTAGATTGACCAATATTCCTTATTGACTCATAATGTATCACCACAGTGTTACATGGCACTATGGATCCTCTTTTCTGACCTTTTCCTTCAGTGACAAAACTGCTTTTGGATTGGGTCTTTTCCTGTAAACATCTCAGTAGGTACTCAAAAGCAGACTCATGTGGACATTGGCTCAAAAGCACATGGCCAGGGAGAGAGGCAGATTTGAAAGTAAAGGCTTGGGAATGGTGGATTATGGACTCAATTGAGCCAAGGCAGTGCCATTCAGGCAAGTGGGCAATCATGGCTGAGAACATCACCTCTTAGTGAAAAAACAAGGCATTGAAATCCAATATTTTTAGTCAACAACAACCAGAGGAAGCATTTGGGATATGCAGCAGTGGTACACAGCATGAGGGTAACCTGAACTTGCAGACTGAAAAACCTGTCTGGAGAGATATTTGTCCTTCTTTGTCCATTAGTCATCTTTTACAAACTCTGAACGAAATTTTGCTTCTAAAGGTAATCTTTAATAGAGTGGGATTACTAACCCTCTGACACACTATTGGTGATAACACAGGACAGATTAGGTTACAGTCAGGGCCAGGCTGCATCAGTACCTGTGCTCCTCAAAATTGTGTAGCAGTGTCAAAGCTCACCATATGATCTTGAAACTCACCACTGTATGTTTTCAAGTCAAGCATGACACTTCCTTTTTCACCTGACTAATACTGATCCCCTCAGTATGTTTTCTGAGCAGGAGTTTACTGAAAATGGTCTTTGTTCTGCTGTGCAAGCAGACAACTCAAAAAAAGTACCATGATAGAGTTCTTTCTTTTTAAAAACTGCAAATCTTAGTTCACAAAAGACAAGGTGTTATTTTGATAATTTTGCCTATCAACTGAGTACATAATTCCTTGTGTTCCCCTCTCCTGGAAGGGGAAGTGATGGACTATCCAGAATTTTTCCATTCTGTCCCCTCTGTTCATGCTTTGTTGGAGGTGATACTGTATAATGCATGACTTACCTGCAAAGACACTGGAGGAGTAATGAAATAAGCAGATGCTCTGTCAGCAGGCTTTTAAAACATTGGTATTGCAATCTGAGATGCAGTCAGCCCTCACATGCATATGTCCTTTATTTATGGACCTGATAAAAGCTCTATGCCAGGATCATCAAGCTACCTTTTTAATCCTTGCCTTTCTTCATATTTAAGAAAGTTGCTGCCTGGATATTGAATTTTCATGAAAGCTCCAGATCTGGAAGGAAAAGGTGGGTTTGCCTCCTGTTTCATCCATTAAAAACAGAGGTCTGAAAACCAAACTTCATCTAAACAAATCATTGGGGATTCCTTGTGGTGAAAGGGACCCCAGAACCACTAACCCAGCTACACCATAGATCACACCTCCAGAAAGAAAGTAGGTTAAAATTAGATATTGAAAAAAAAAATCTTTATTGTGGGGGTGGGAGGCCCTGGCACAGGGTGCCCAGAGAAGCTGTGGTTGCCCCTGGATCCCCAAAAGTGTCCAAGGTGACACTGAACAGGGCTTGGAGCAACCTAGAATAGTGGAAGGTGGCCCTGCCATGGCAGGAGATCTGAAACACGGTGAGCTTTAATGTTCCTTCCAACCCAGGCCATTCTGTGACTCTATGATTTGCACATATTCATTCATCTATAAATTCAATTTTGCATACTTTTCTATAGTTGCTATTGTTCTAGGCAATTTCATGACAATATAAATCACATTTTGCCCCAAACTATATTCCAAGCACCAATGACAATTTGGAAATTAGGGGCAAATCAGGCACAAATCAAAGGGAAGGATGGCATTCACATTAACAGCCACCAAACGAGGAGTATTTTGCAGTATAAATAAAATAGTGTTTCTCAGCTGCACGAGGAGTGTGTTTCTGAAGTCACTGAGCTGCGTGGCCGTGGCTCAGGGGAGGGTTTCAGTTCATGCTCAGTGCTGTGCTTGATTACTGGTACATCACCCAAAGGCTCACAGCAAAACAGATGATGGGACACAGAAAAGCTCTTCTTCCTTAACACAGCGAAGAGAGCTACTGTTTGCTGACTGACAGCTCCCCAGCCAGCTTATGTGAATCTAATTACCCAGCCACAACCCAAATCAAAATGCCTCATTGCAGCTGGTGTCTCACTTAATCCATTCATAACAAGAGCTAATTAGCATTGATGTTTTTGGGCAAGTTTATTCCAAATGTGGTCAAGTCCCAGGCTTTCAGCTTGGTTGCTAGGACCCATTGAGGATCCTGAGAGAGGCTGTGTTTCTACCCAGAAGGCATTTTCCTGTCTTGGTGATGGAGAGATTTAGGAGTGTTCCAGGGGAAGATGTTGGGCAGGGCTGAAATGAATATTGGCATATAAGCAGTGTTCTTAAGATGTTCTTATTGCTACACCCTGCCTCAGTACAGGAGAGTTTGTAGCACGATTACAGCATTTCATAGTTTGCACTGTATCTCAATTCAAACATCCCAGTTGTAGAAAAAAAGAGGGGAAAAGAAGAAAAAGGAAAAAATGGGGGGGGGGGGGGGAGGAAAAGGAGTAGGGAAAAGGAAAGGAAAGAGAAGAATAACAAAAAGAAGAAAAAGAAAAAGAAAAAGAAAAAATGGAAAATGGGAAAAGTCATAAAACAATTCTGTATTTTATGGTATTTTTTTTGTGAACAAAGATGAGAATAGAGGCCAGTTACCAGAGCTTTGAATTTCCTTTTCAACCTATGGGATTAGAATATGAGAGCAGGTGCTAATGGGAATTTTGCCTATGGCAGAAAATCAGAATCCTAAATCTTCATCTCTGTAAATCACAAAAACCCTTAGCAATGACCTATAGTGGCTGCACTTAAAAAAAAAAAATTGGTGATATAAGGAATTGTCGCTTGGCAGAAAACCGACTTTCTGCTCTTTCAGCACACCACAATTTCAGTTTAATTTGTAACAGGATGCAAGTGAAAATGAACTGACAACAGAGCTACCAGCTATTCTGTTGGTAACACTTGAAGCAATAGTTTCGATTTGACTAGGCACAGCTGTCCACTGCATGGAACGACCTTTAGCCCCATCCTTGGCGAAATTCAATTCTCTCCATGTCTGACTTCGTCCATGGGGACTCGAGTAGCAGAGCTGCCAGAATAATCAGTGTATTGCTTAATGACAGGCACTCCAACAAGCAACGCAGCCGTGCATTGTCAGAAACGGAGTACACAGCTCCGGGGAAGGGGCGGGGAGGCGGGGAAACCCCCTTGCTATTCAAAAGGAAATAAAACTGTTGTATGGGCGCAAATGCAGATGCCTGCAGCCGCGCCTCGACTTGACAAGCATCACCAATGCGCCGGCACCTCGTGTGTGTCTATGGAAATGTGGAGTTTTCCAGTGTCAGCAAATGTGCACTTTTACTAGGTTTCCCTCAAACAAACAAACAAACAAACAAACAAAAACCACCCAAAATAAAAACAAAACAAAACAAAAAACCCAAAACAACAACAAAAAACCCCAAACACCACAACCTGGGATTCTGCTTCTGCTCCACATTGTACTGCTGCAAACCAGTTTGGTTTTTTTTTTTCTATTTTTCTAAGCCTAAACATGAATACATCCCATATGGTGGTGCTTGCATGGCCATCCAGATGTCTGTCATCCGACATGTGCACACATACGTGTATAGACGCACACAATTTCTCCTTGTTTACTACACCGGCCACTGCAATAAGAAACATGTTTACCCTGAAAGTGTCAAAAACCAGGAATTTCATAGCTTTCACAGCTATTTGTGTCAACTTGTTTTCTGCTTGAGTGAGTGCCTCCCCAGCAGTGCGAGTGAAGCACTCCCTCACACATGACAGGAAGGACAGGTCACCATGGGATTAACATGTGTGTGCCCCAGCCAACACCGTGGCTGGAGTCAGGGGGATGAAGACAACAATTCCTAACTCTTTTGCTGTTTGATTGAGCAGCCTGAAGACAGTGGGTATGCTCTGTCCAAAAGCAGACCCATCCTTCCCTTTGTCGAGGATCTCCAGAGGTGCACACTGCTTGGGTTGGCAAGATTTGCCACAACCTCTGAGAGTGGGAAATTGCAGGGAGTGATGCACCAGCTCCACCTGCCCCACGAGCCCCAAGGGATTTCTCTTGTTGCTATTTTTGCTTTGGCAGCACTCTGGGCCCAGGTCTGTGGAAGATTCCTGTTCAGTTATGATTCAGACCTGCTGCCAAATTGTTCCTGAGAAATGCAAGGCAGAAATGGGGAATGTTGATCTTACTCAGCTCATAACTCAGCCAGAACAGAGGGGAGGTTCATGGGAGCAGGGAAAGGCAGATCTTCGGCTGCAGGGCTTTTGTCCCTGCCAAAATTCAAAGGTTCTTTTTCAACCAATAGGAATATTACTGCTTGTTAAAAAAAAAGAAAAGAAAAAAAAAAAACCCAGAGAACTAAAGAAACTATGAGAAAGTTTGGTAATCAAAAACATTAGGAATTTAAAACTGCTGGTCTTTATCAACTGAAAACAAGGTGGTCTCCAAAGTTTATGAGATCACATTCCAGTGGAGGGTATTAATTTACCCAAAGTCATTGCTACCTCCCTGTCACTCTCCCCCTACCAACTGCTTCTGCTGTTTATTCAGGAAAGGGAAAACCAAGCAGTGGCCTGGGTAGAAAGAACATTAAAAATCCTTCCACCCTCTGCTATGAGCAGTGACACCCTTCATGACACCAGGTTGTTCTGAGCCCATGTAACCTGAACTTAAACACTTCCAGGGATGGGGCACCCTTTTCTGGGCACCCTGTGCCAGGGCCTTACCACCCTCACAGCCAAGGGTATCTTCCTAATATCCAGTCTAAACCTATTCTCTGCCAGTGTGAAGTCATTCATCCTTTGTCACTCCAGGACCTTGTAAATAATCTCTCTCCATCTTTCTTGTAGGCTCCCTTCACGTACCTGAAGGCCACAACTTGGTCAAAGCCTTCTATTCTCCAAGCTGAACAATCCCAATTCTCTCAGTCTTTCCTCACAGCAGAGCTGCTCCATCCCTGTGATCATCTTGGTGGCTACCTCTGGACTTGCTCCAGGAGGTCTATGCCCTTCCTGTGCTGGAAAATTATTCTCCTCAGGTAAATCCATTCAATACCTTAGGCAGATACAGCCGCACACAGTTTGCCCTACTTTTGACCGTAGGGTTTCTCTTTCCCATCCCTGTTGGCTCCTCCCTGGTCCTCTCCTTGATCCCAGCTGTCCCCACCGCACTGACACTTTTTCACCAGCCCCATAGTGATCCTTAGTGGCCAAGTCCCCTCTGGGACTTGCCCTGGGCCAAAGCTGTCTTTCTTGCTGGCTTTTGCACATTTCTTTCTTGTTTTTCCTTCACTCCTCTCATGCTGGTGCTCTCTTTTCATCCTTTTAAACTTGTTTAACTTTTCATCACTCCACAAACCTGTATGCTTGGCGGAGATGTTATTCCAGTTCTTGAGCACATCTGATTTTCTTTAACTTAAAGCCAGATATTTTTGGCTTTAAGTCCTCAGTTATTAATGCAAAAAATGAGACAAATTCAGATATCCATAAGATATCTATCCTGGTTTCCAGCAGGGTGACATGCACACAGCTGAAAATAAGTATTTTCTTCCATACTTATTCAAAATCTACATTTCCTCATTCAATACCCACTCTTTGTTCACTCTGCAACTAAACTCAAATAGGCAAAGCAGGACATAGACAAAAGTTGTGAAATACCTGGTAGATAAACTCCTCATGAATAATTTTTCCTTTTTTCCTCTACTATCAGGTTAATTTAAGCATTTGAAAGAATGTATTTCTATAGTTCCTACTAAAACAACACACTGTAGAACATACAGAAGGTCTCTCAGCAATTTAGAGAAACACATTTTTTACAGTCCTGAGAACTAGAATATCAAATTGATCCTTAGATAAATCAGCTCTTCCCAGAGCAGGTCATTGGAACAAGTAACATAACAGCAAAAATGGAAAGTAATCACCATTACATTGAAATGAAAGGCCATTTCCCAAATCTGCTGCCAATCTCAGTGGCCTAGAACCCCTCCTGAAAACTCCACATGTGCAACCGTACGAAACTCCACATGAGCATACCAGAAAAATATTAATAACTATGTAATACATGTAGGACTCCATAAATTGGGTTAAGTAGGCAGGAATTACTGCTTCCATCACTGCTGAAGAGGGAGAAGGAAAAGAAAAATTATTCTAGTTCTCAGAGAGAGAGAGAGAGAGAAAGATGATGTGGACATCTCTGTTCCTCTCCAACCACCCTCTTCAAAACAAATCTTCTCCACCATCCTCTGGTTCCTTCAAATTTGATTCAGCACTCAGGAGTTATGGAAAAGATTCAAGGACATAGTGACAGTCATGGTCTCTTGGGAAAAGCAGGGAACAGGACAAAGCCACTCTATTTTCCTGTCCTTCATGTTCACCAAGAGTCCAAACCTCCAGCAACCCTCTTGTAGAAAAGCCTCACCCATCCCTGAGAGCTGGAAATGTGCACTCGTTTACTCACAAACAGGGAACTCTGCCAGCAGCCTCACAACCTGCAGATTTTGATTGCATTAAATTGTTCCAAAGCAGGTTTTCCTCTTGAGCCTGGAGTAGAAGGCAATTAATTAAGACCCATTCCCCCCCTCCATCGGATTAAGGCAAATTAAATGGCAGCATCAGGACAACCTTGCCTGGGATAGGTATTCTTGGAGAAGCAGGGCTTTCTCTCTCTGTCTGCACAGGAAGCTGATCCTATTACTTTGCTCACCTGAGCTTGGATCATCTCTAAAAGGTGCCCTAAGTGTTATCCTACAAGTCTGGGAAGTGCCACTGCCATTTCCGAGACACACAAGTCCAGACACAAAACAGCATGAAGAATTTCTGCTCAGCCACTTCCATTGGAGACAAAGAACACGGTGATGGGAATTGAGTGAAAACATCACCACATATGGAAATGTGGAGTTTTCCAGTGTGTTTGTCAGCAAATATGCTGGAAATGTGCTGGAAAATCTCCTCTTTAACCTGTGTGTGACTGCCATGTTAAACTGACAAAAGTCCTTTCCTAAGGTCATTCTTCACCTCACTGGTAAGGAAGGGAGACAAGGGATTATGGGACAACATTCTGAGATGCCACATCCTCCTGGAAAGCTAAGCAGATGAGTGTTGAGTAATTTCTAAGAAATTAGAGATAGGTAAATTGATCAACTAAGTGAGAGCACCAAATGTACACTGGATTAATCTACTCTTTGGAGAGGATTAGAAGAAATTTTATATTCAGAGCCTTTGCCAACATTTCCCATTGCATTCTCTAATTTCCCATCAGGAAATCAAACCCAAACTGCTTAAATTCACCCAGGTCCCTAATTCTGCTCAGATTGAACACTACAGTGATGCTTCCAGAGACATAGCACAGCTTCCAAGCACTTCCTGCCTTACCTGGAAGCTTGGCCCATTTCCCACTGTGGGAATTTAAACTGCTTGAAGTGAAAATCAGAGAAAATCCTCTGCTAGTGTCTCCTATTTGCAGTTGTAATGTGCTAAGCTAGGGAACCACATTCAGGGTCAACCCATCACCTCAAGCAGAGTCTTTCACAACTGTCTTTGCTGCCAGTGCCACAGGACTGTAGGCTGGGGAAAATGGCCAAAGTGATGAAACATTGCTTTCTTGTTTTCAAGTGATGCAGAGAAAAGTGGAAACAACAGCAAAAATATTCTCCTTCTAATTGAAAACACAGTACCACTTAATGGTCTTTGAAGTGAGTGTGCGTGTGTGTTTTGTGGGAGAAGGGGGAGAAAGGGATCTCTGTAACCAACACCCCAAAGGACTATAAATCAAACAGCATACATCTGTTGGTATCAAATATAACTCCTTTCACACTACATCAAAAAGCTTTAATTAACAACTAATTTATTCAAGTGAAAAAAAAACCACTTGCACTAAATAATTGTATTATAACTGAGGGACTAGTCTGTATTTCCCCCCCACCCCCACCCCCAAAAGCATGACAGGAGAGGAAATTGAGTCTTCAGAGAACAGCAAAGTAGCAAAATGGATCAAAGATTCAGGGGGCTTGTTGATTGGCTTTTGGAGTCAGCAGAGACCAAATCAAGCTCATTTAATAAAAAAAGCCACACTGAGAGATCTGTTTGCTCTAGGACCTATTTTTAATTAAAATGTTTATAATGATAAATAGCAGTGGCTCACACAATTGTCCAGGCACAATTTGGGCAGGTGTTGCACAGCCCTGCCCACACGGTAGTGTCACTTCTGCTCCTTGCCTCTGTTTTGTCATCCATGGAGAAGTCTTGGCACAGATGGACAAGGGAGGCTTCAGCCATGTGGGGCTCTAGACAGAGCAGCCAAATGTCTGCAGGGTGGCTGCTGGTGGTCTCTGAGCAGGCTCACTTGGGAGCTTATCCACATTTGAACCCCAATGTAAAAGGTCAGGCTGGCCAAATCAATGCTTTCCTTCCTCTCCTGTTGAGAATCATGGAATCATGGCATATCCTGCATTGGAGGGAGCCAAAAGGATCTTAAAGCACACCCTCTGGAGCCAGCCTGGCCACCAGAACCATGTGGCATGATCCAGGTCCCATCCTCACCTGCTGGCAGCATCATTAAGGCAAGAATTTGAGGGATGTTCAGTTGTCTTTTGTTTTTTGTCTTTTCCCCCTTTTTTCCCTCCATAACTTTGTGCTAGTGATGGCTGACTAATCTCTGTCGAGGCAAGGTAAGTGCCATTATCCTGCTTTAATGGCTAATGAAGCTGAAGCAGAGTAAGTAGTTTACTGGTTGTCTCATCTTCAGGGTCCCGTCATGCATGTTTTACTGTTCCTCAGAGTGCACTGAAGTTCCACATTAATGCTGCCATTGATTACAGTGTACAATCTTCAGGGCAGGGACTGTGATTTTCTTTTCATTTTCTTAATGAAAAGCACACTGCCTTTTAATGCCTCTGGATCCTGTTGCCTAGGTTTTAGGCAGGAGTCCCCAGGGATGGCAGCAGCAGGAGGGACAGACTTGAGCATGCCACGTGGTGCTCATGGGCCAGCAGAGGCTAAAGCAGAACCAGGCTGCAACCTCAGCACCTTTCTTTATATTAATCCCCACCTCTGAATCAGTTCCTGGGTAGAGCTAGTCCACCACCATCCACAAGCAATTCTGAAGTCTCCTTAAGTCTATATATATAATCAGGTTTGATACAAATAATTTTTAGTAATAAGATGGTTAAAGGAAAGCATTGAGTTTGCTGCCGTAAGCATTAAACTGAACTAGCAGGTTCAACCTGCAAACATTATCTAACCCAGAGGACAAAGAGTTTCAACACAGTTAATTGATTATTTATGGGTAAAATTAAATAATTTGGTACATAATTCTAATGATATATTGCACCATAAAAATAATTTGATAGGCAGGCAAGATTTATTTTGCTTTTGTGACAGCTTTCTCCTGTTAGACATCAAAAATAAAAATAATGTTCAAAAAAATTCCTATAATTCATAAAGAACACTCCAAAAAGCTTAAAAAGAGCTTAAAAATTGAGAAGCTTAAATCTTTCTGATATATTTCAAATGTACAGGTATATGCTAAAATAAATTTCAGAGGTAATCTTTGGAGGTGACATTGTTCAGGATTTTAAACAAAAATCTAAAGTGTTTACACATATAAGTCTACAAAAAGATGTATATATAGGTGCTCCTAAAGAGATTTGGGTTAGTTTAATTTGGTAATCCTCATCCCTAAGCATCAAGGCCATAAATAGGATAGCTTTACACACAAAACTGGTCCTTATCTACCTCCAGTGAGTAATCACACCATTAAGGACTAACCTAGAATGTGTCAGATCAGTCTCCAGCCACCCAGAACAGCTTCCAGTATTCCTGCTGACCTGCACTGTAGAAAGGAAAACCAGAGAGCAGGACAATTCGTGGCTTTAGGGAGTGAATTGTTTGGTAACCTGATGGTCAAGATGCCCACCTAGGCTCAGGTCCTGCCTCTGCCAGTGACTACAAAGATGAAAACTGCTTCATCTTTTGAGTCCTCTTTTATAAAATAAGATCTTCATCTCTGCGAGAAATTTAGTGGGCTGCGATGCTTAGGTTCCTTTGGGAAACAGAAATTAGAGGAGGAAAAAAAAAAAAAGAAGAATTTTTCAGGAACAATCTTCCTACTTGCTTCCGTCAATGATGAATTTAAGCACAGTGCATAAAATCTGACAACTCTATGTTTGGCTTAAGTACCTTTTATTGTTGGCCATATATTGTCAACTTCCTTATAAATCTGGGCACAGAATATAAATATAGTTGGTAAATGGCTCCCTGAAATTAAGTAAAAATTACAGCACACAACAGGAAGAACCAAACTAAAAGAAAACCTGCTGGCATGCAGATTTCTTTATTTATTATGAAAACTCAGCGCTAAATCAATGTTGCCCCAAAACTTAAAAATCCATTTCTCCCACCTACTGATCAATTTGGGATGAGCAGAACTTCAAATTGTCCCATGCTCAGAAGGAGATGTGGGGAGGAAAGGCCACCATGGGTGCTTCAAGCTAGGGGTACTCTAAGCACAACAGCATCCTTCATTCCTCAAGGGCCCCTTTGCTTTTTGCACATTCATTCTGTTTCCTGTTTCACCTCTCCCTTCCCATCCTTACCCCCTAAACAATAAAAGCTCAATGGGAATGCAAATGCAGCTCTCCATTTAAAATTCCAGCCGAGAAGGCAGTGTGTCACCCATATTTATGAGCTCTAAATGGCTTTTATCAAAGTGAGGTTGTACTAAATCACCCCCAAGCTGTCATAAATACAAATGACTCGACATAGTCTGCAACAAGTCTTCAGGGGAAAATTATATGATCTGCTGTTGCAGTTATGCTATATCACACAACGAGCTCATATATTTCCACTGGCAAGGTAACCTGATCTTTCAGAGGACACTAATAGGTGAAAGGGGGACGAGAGGAATAGTGAATCAAGCAGTGCATGCCTGCAGGTTTGCACACATGTCTGTGCATGCACCTCCCAGCTAAAGCTCAGGCTCCTCTCCCTGTGTGGAAGAGGAGGTTCTTGTGGTTTTGGAGAATGAGATTTATTTGGCTTCCTTAATAGAGACAGGAAGCTGCCAGCCAAGAGAATAAGATCCAGGGGCTCACCAGGGTATTTCCTATTTTAAAAATTCATGCAAAGGCATGAAAATTATTAAGATACGAACCAGAGCTATCCAGACACCAAAGACTGGACCACTTCCAAGCAAATTAAAGGAGCCATTCCTCAATCTTAGCTGGTGAAGTCCAGGATTACAGCAGAGTCTACCACACGATAAAGAGGAAACACTTATAAAGGAGTCATGAACTGGGAAGTGGAAGAAATCAGCTTGGGCTCCTGATATAAGGGGCACTAATTATTTTCTGTTAGTTTACCTGCTTTTTATTTATATGCAAACACAGAAAGACATATATACAAAGAAGGAGAAATTCTGATCAGATGCCATAGACCATGATAGCAATTTTGGGCAGCCTCTAGATACAGTTTGGGACTGCCTGTTGAGCACCATTCCCACTCAGCTCTTTGCAGGCAGCCGATTCAATGTGGCACTGTGTGGGCTCAGAATCCACAGCTCTCCCTGTGGTCAAATTGGGGTGTTGGTCACCTCACATGCAAAATAAGTCAACTCCAACAACTGTTTGCTCATATTTTTTTTATTTGGGATTAAGACTGTGTCTTTCTGCTTGGCAAAGGGTTACAGCAATAAATCAGATTGGGTTTGCTATCTCTAACATAGTAGAGGCACTATGCCAATTTTCAGCAGTCCAGGTCAGATGTGGGCATTTATAATTGTACCCTTCTTGGAGAATGAGGTCTCTAACATTAAATTACATATTTTAATTAAAAGATGAACTTACTGAGCTTGAGCTACTAAACTTGATTTTCAGCTGCCATGAGCCTGGTGGGAAGCCAGTTAGAGAGCACTGCCATTTTCCAGTGTTGAGCTTTTCATAAACGCTCTGCACAGGAAACCTCCTCACTCAGGAGCTGAAGAGGCAGCCTGGTGAAATGCATGTTTGAGCCATTTATTATCAAAGAGGACGATAAGAGCAAAGCCATCAGAAATCCTGATGTGATTTGAACTCCTGTTGTGATTCACCATGCTCCTTTCGCCAGGAGCATCATCTCCTGCCAGCGTCAGGGAACCCACAGCCCTTCCTGGAGCTGCGGCTGAGGGTTATTGGCTCTGCCCTGTGGGCTGGGAAGCCCACACTGTCCGAAAGGAGGAATCCAAGGAGCAAGCGAGCTCAACACACTGCCTGAAGAAGCTCCTTGCACTTCAAGAACTCCACCATCTTTCACAGCTAGTCTGTTGGCAGAAGCTTCCATTGCTCAGGAAGCGAAGCAGGGAGGACACAAGGCATCCTTGCAGAGCAGCGAGGTGGTGGAAGGCTGACCTGTGCCGACGGTCAAGCAGCAAGGCTCGCCATCTGAGAAAGGCCACCTGGGAACCAGCCAGCTGTCTGTCTGATGTGATTAAAGACAAAATATGAAATGCTTCAGAAGAGGGAGAAATAGGATCGCTGGTCTCGGTTGCATAATCTCATGAATTTGTGTAACCAGTCTAAATAGAGCATGTGAGCTGACCAGATGTTTTTCATTTCAGTGTACAGCACTGTGGAGCAAATCCGAGACCAACAAGTGCCAAACACAACGGTGGCTTTGCCAGCACTGTTGTAATCAGAGCTCAACAAAGGGCACTGTCAACCCCAATCTCTGGGCTGACAGGTCAATCTCCTGGCTGGGTAAAGAAGACAGACCATTTTTTACACCAAGTACCTATATCTGAGCTAAATATCAGTAGTAGTTTGTAAACATGGGGTTGGGTCTCAGTCATTGAGCTAAATATCAACAGAAAAAGAGCCAGCAAAACTGGATATATTATTTGATCCCCTGTGGTAGTGATCTATAAGGTAATATCTATTTATTTAGACAGCGTTGGATACTGACTTAGTGAAAGATACTGACTTTGTGAAAACCAGCCACTATGAAAATATAGAGGAAAAATAATATACACCCTCATTTAGGATTATAGCATCATTTTGGTCTGGAAACACTAATCTCAACTCAAGGACCAGTAGTCAAGAATTATACAGAGATTATACACTGGCACAATTCTCTGATGGGGTAACAAATTTTGCTTTGCTAGGAGCCATTTTTATATCTAGATTAGTATACATAGATCTGTGATGAAACAGTAAACCTTAAGCAGATGCAACCTGGATCTATAATTACACGTGTGCCTTACACACACACTTCTCCCACAATATCTTTGGTGGATACATTCACTGATGATCAAAAGTCTTTGGCACCAGATAAAAAAACACACTGTTGTCCTAACAAAGCCTTGGAGCAACAATTGGTCATCTCTACCTTAAACTTAAATAGATTACTTACCATGAAGAACTTACACTGCTCTTACTACATGGATAACATTACACTGAAGTAACTATGATTCTAGACTGCAGTTATGTAAGAATAAGGGGGAAAATATCCCTAAAGGCATCCTAATTCTCAGAACTGTGTGCAATCTAGGTGTCACATGACTTACTATTGTTATATTACACTGATAAAACATGGGGTGTTGTCCTGGCATAAAATCTATACTGGGTTATACAGACCAGCACTTCATGTTGCATGTGAAAAACATTGTAGTGCATGTTCTAAGTAAACTTTGGATTAACTGGTAGCGAATATAAGTGATTAATTTATAGCTAAGTTGACTTTTCTGAATGTTCTTCTTTATTTTCTCTTTTATTTCTAACTGTCACACTGAAGTCAGTATGAAGCCAAGTTTGCAAGTCCAGAGGCTGAAATCCTCTCCCAGGTTGCAGCAGTTGGTACAGCACAGCTGTGCAAGCCACAGGTTGCTTCCCTGCTTTTAACTTGAGCAGCTCCAACAGCAAGGGAACAAGCCTTCTCTCATTCCACCCAAAATAGAGATAAACCCAGATTTTAAAGCTGTGTTCACTGGGACTGTGACAGCAGAAGGAACCAGGCTCTGAGTCCCAGCTTGTTGGTCTGAACCTAAGCAGAGCAACAAGCTTAACACCAAGGAGGAAGGCCCCACCATTAACACTGACATACAAGTCAGTGAAGGCTTATGTTGGAAGGGGACCTCAAAACTCATCACGTTCCAGCACACTGCCATGGACAGGGAAACCTTCCACTAGATCAAGTTGCTCAGTTGGTGCTGTCCCTGACTGTGTTCTAATACGAATTTTCTCTCAACAACATGACTGTAATCACAAAAGTAATAAAGTAAAAAAAGGCTCATCTGGATTCTCAAAATTCCCATAGGCCCAACAGCTGGAGACATTTTGTAAGCTCTGATTTTGAATTTGTGGTCAACAGCATTTCAATTGTGCAAAATAAGGATTAATTGGATATTTTGTGAAAAAGAATGGGTTGCTATACTAAAGATAAATGAAACAACTGAATTAATATACTGGTGCAAGCCTTTAACATAGGCTAAGTACAGTGTAATGCAAGTATTGCCATCCACTGCTTCTTTTAAAGCCATTGCATCTCAATACAAAATTATTATAATGATTATTCTAGACACAAGCCCTTTTTGTTCATGTTTCCTTTTCATGCTTATCTCCTTTGTGCTTATCTTAGGGACTAGAAAAACTAACCGATGAATGAATTATACCAATGTTTGTTTTCTGTGAGTGATCAAAATGTTATATTTGAATCTGCTCTGGAGATACATCCCTGTTTATTTGCTTCTTGAGGTGGTAAGAAGGATATTTTCTACAAAGTAAATTTAACTACAATTTGTACCAATAGAAACATTTTCAGTTACAGCAAGAGGGTGACAATGGCAATGAATATAACAAATGGATCAAGCTTATTTTTGAGTCTTCTACTTGCTAAAACATCAGGAGAGAATTTTTATCTCAAACAGCCTTGTAGTGTCTGCTCCTCTAGAACAGCTTTGGAAACAGGTGATCAGAGGACTTTTTGGACCAAAAGAGAGCAGACAATGTGATAAACCTATGAGTGACAAAATGCTGATGAGAGCCATCACAGCAGATCAACCTTCAGTTTGGGATCTCATCAAAAGCACCTTCCAGGTTGTTTGGAATTTCAATGAGTTAATTAGTCCATTCATTTACCAAAGACTTATAGTTTTAGAAATCTATGGACTGCACTGGCCCAGGTGAATGTCACAGTAGTCTGATGATAGAGAGAATACCCTTACACCTCTGGGGCCCTGAGCACCTTGACCCAGCAGCAGGTGGCATCTCAGACTACTGCACAGAAGTTGAAATTGGATGAGTTTTAAGGCCCCTTCCTACCCAAACCATTCTGTGATTCTCTGATTCTATTCTGTAAAATCAATAACCCAGGTAAGTTGCCCAGGCCTATTCAGTCAGTCTGCAGCTTCCTCCCAGGAGGAAGAAGACAGGCAGACAGGTTATCCATGACAGGAGCCAAGAAAATGGCATGAACTTTTGTCAGGAGAGGCTTAGGCTGAGATCAGGGAAAGGTTCCTCTCCCAGAGAGTAGTCTGGCTCTGGAACAGCCTCCTCAGGGCAGTGATCATAGCCCCAAGCCTTAAAGAGCTCAAGAACATGTGGTTGTGATTCTGGGGCTTGTCCTGTGCAGGGCCAGGAATTGGACTTTGATGATCATTGTGGGTCCCTTTCAACTGAGAATATTCTATGATTTTATGATTCTATTAATTCTTCACATTGGGAGGTCTTATTTATTGTTCCATAATTATGTGTTATGATGGAAAAGTGACCTTGCTCAAACATAATTTCCTTTCTTATATGGGTAGCAAGTTTTTCATAAGCAGCTGAAACAAAACAGCTTTATGGGTGCAGGCTCTGAGCTGACAGAGGCTTTACCCCTCAGTTCTTTAGGTAGCCCTAATAATTCAAGCTCTGTATAAGATTTGGTCACCCTAGATGAGTACAATAGAGAACTCATAAAGATAAAAAAAAAAGAAAAAAATCAGAAACTTATCAAAATTACACAAGAAAAGGGTGGCACAATCAGAGCAAGATTCAACCATAACAAGAAGCTGCTTCAAGAGCATAAGCACCCCACCACTTTGGGGTGGAGTTCATGAAAGTGGCTCGTAACAAGAGTCATTGACTGGAAGAACATCAATAGAAATACCTAATGACTGTCTACCTGGGGTACATAAGATGTCACACAGACTCTTCAGCAAATTCAGAGCCATTTTCAGATTCATAGTTCTTAAAGCCAGCAGAGACCTGAAAGGATGGACAGACAAAATTTTTTTTGCTGAATCAGACACAAGGAAGGAGTTACTGCTACCAATCCATGTCCAGCTGGCTCTTCTGGACAGGGATTGCTGCCAGCTCAGTTTTATTGGCTGTCTCTCCATCTGAGCAATCTGAGTAGCTCCTAACCCACATTCACCCTCCACAAGTCCAGAGTTCCTTTGGATGAACAGCTAAACTGAGAGAGCAAAGGGAGTGAGCACCTGAAAGCTCAGGGATGGAGAAGGCATAGGAACAAGCTGCCCATATCATGACCTACACATCCCAGGTCTGCTACAGAGAATGATTTATCTAACCTTCCATCTGAGTTGTCCAAGCTGACCACTCAATTTGCCCATCTGTGCCCTGACTCACAGTCAGAAATTGCCTGGCACAGTGCATCCTTCAGATTACACTGGCTTTCCTGGAGATATTAGAAGGTGGAGAGAGCTTACCATGAGTTTTGCTCAAACAATCACATTGGCCTTGCTGTTCAAAATGTGTTTACCAACCCTGATGCAGCCTGGCTGGTTATAGATTCTATTTGTTCCTGTACCTGGTCTGTCTCAGGCAATACAGAAGAAGATCCAAGAGACAACAAGCTGCCTCTTACCATAAAACCAAGAGGTCTCACTGCTGTATGTAGTAACCTAGAAGAAATGAATGTTTGAAACATCTAGCAGGCACAAAAAAAAAAAAATTAAAAAGAAGAAAAAAAAAGAAAAAGACACATACATGCGCGCACACATACACACACACACACACACACACACATGCATGCTGTTGTTACAGTCTTCCCTTACAGACCTCCTTTGTCCCTGTAGCTGCCATTGCTCCCCATAGCCCACGCTCCCCTCTGTCCTCCTGACCCCTCCTCTCCCTCCATTCATTCTTCCAGAATTTATCCCGCTTCTTTGACTCGGCATGTGTCTGGGCAGATGTCCAAAAAACCTCCCTTCAGCAACCGGGGGGAGGAAATTCCTCCAATTCAGCCCAGGCTCTTTCCCCCCACCCCACTTCCCGCCTTCTCTCTCCCTCTTTTTCTTGCTCCTTCTTCTCTTTTAACGTGTTGAATGATTGATAACACTCTCCTTGCCTCTCTGCTGCCTGTTTCAGCCCTTTCTGCCTGGCATCTGCAGCCCTGTAGGGAAACAAGCTCTCCAAGGCGATGGGATATTGGGGACCCCCTTCGGTTCTTTTCAAAAATTCAATAAATAAAAGGAAAGAGGAGAGAAGCACAAGGGAGTCTGGAAGGTCTGGGGAGGCGGGGGAGGAAGGGAACAGCTAGGAAAAGCCCTTCATTAGGACAAGTCCAAAACAAACAAACAAATTAAAAACAAATGCTTCGCATGTCCCCTATTCTCCGTTTGCCACAGAAAAGTGAGTGGAAAGCTTTGTTCTTTGTGTTGTTTTGCATTTTCAGGCCCAAACTTTAGATTTGTGCAGAACTTCTAGCTTCTTGTTGTGCTGTTATTGTGAATTAGTTTGTTGCCTTAAATTCACACTTTCTGGAGCCTTTCATTTGCTTGGAGATCTTGAACTTAGTGTAAAAACAAAACTGTGTTTTGTCTTTCCAATAGCAGAAGGAGGTTTGCATAACCTCTAATATAACAGCTTAGACTTCAGAATCAAAAAAAACATACTTAATTTTCATGTGTCATGCCACTGTGCCTTATGTTTGTACATCCATGTAGGCATCCTGTATTCATAGTTCACAAATATCACAGGATGCCATGCTAATACCTAGATTTTGATTAGATGTTTATATTCACTGTATAATTTGAATTTCAGGCATGAAACTTGGCAAAACTGATGTTTTATTTTAGCACTGTACATACACAAGTTTAATAAAGATATAAAATACAGAATCACAGAAAGGCTTGGTTTGAAATGGACTTAAAGGTCATCTCATTCCACTCACCTCTGCCTGCCAGGGACAAGGTCGATTTGAACCTATTACATGCAACAAATTCCCATTAATGACCTAAAAATTTATAATTATTATTATTATAATTTTTTTGTTATTATTATTATTATTATATACTTATTTTTGTTGTTATTATCTGAAATACAAGTAAGACCTCATGGCCAGTACCAGAATCATCATGTTGTTGCACAGGGCAACATTTGCTGAGACAACAAAGCCCTGAGGCAGTTCCAGAAGCATGGGTAAAAAAGATAGATTTTTATGCCCATTTAACTGAGGGAATCTGGAGGTGGACCAAATTATGAAGAGAAAGATGAAAAGAAGGGTTTGTTTTATCTGCCTTAGACATCCAAGTGTCAGCTGATTCCAGACTACATCTATAGAAAGCAAACCAGCACCTCCAGAATTCTCCTAGAAAGACCTTGAGTGACTCTCTCAAAAATTATATGACTCCAGGATGTGGAATGTTATGCCTTTTTGATCCAGCCAACATCACCCAGAAAGTCTCTGGCAGAGTTGAGATTTCTGCCCACATATCTCAATCCCTAGTCCAATGCCTGAGAGAGAGAGCAAAATATCTGTATTTCTTAGTAATGCTACCTGTCTTCTCAGTAGCAGAAAAATTGTTCCTTCAAACTAAGAGAAACAGATAGCATAAACTCTTCATATTTTATTAATCAAAGTTCTGAGTTTTGAGGCTTCTGCCTGAAAATGAAAGGTAGATTTCTGTGACATGATAATTCAAAGTTAAATAAACAACTCACTGGTGTTTAGAAGTTACATTTAAACTTTAATAAGATGGAAAACAAAACATAATAATCAGCAAGACTTTTTTCTTTTCCTTATTTTTAAATTGAGGCAAAAATCCTTCACTTCAGTTACATCTGGGAGAAGTCTTTGTGGTATATTTATTCCTTGGTGGCTCATAAACTCTCAGCGTCCTTGCTGTAAGTGATCTCTCTCTCCTGGGCCTGGAGGATACTTGTCATTTATGTGTAGGTAGCAATCTATTTACGTGCTTCAAGCTGCTGACTACCTCAACAGGATCTGGGGAAGAGAAGCCCTCATTCATTTATTTGAAACAACTGTAAAGTGCTGTTGGGAAATATCAGATGCATTTCCTTGTCAGATGTGTCTACACTGGAGGTCTCCTAATGCAAAGCTGGTAATTACCAAAGGTGAAATATCCAACACAAACATCCAGCCTACCAAACCAGCACTCACCCAGCATCACCAAATGACACATTCCACAAAAATAATAGTGGTAATAACCAATTTCTCAGAGAAATTTCCTGACAGCAGGCTTTCTTCCCTTGAAGGTAGCTGTTAATGGTGTCCTACAAATTCAACATGAACTTCACAAATAATTCATTGGTGTCTGCAGCCTAAACATGTAAAGACTGGGAAACTGAATTGATTTCAGAGAAAATAGTTAGCTCTTGATTTCTGAACTCTGCAAAGATAACTCAAAAGACTGGGGTGAAAAAATTATACTCAAGCTCCCCAGAATGTCTTAGACATAGAACCGTTCATGTCCTGGCTCAAAACATTGCGTGGTCTTATCTGCCAATTATTTTATTTTTTTTTTTTTGCTTCACCTACCCCTGAATTTATAGTATGGCCTATCCAGTATAAATATTGCAAAATTCTAGGTATGAAAAGTGAGATGCAGCTGTTTGCTGCCCCACTGCCTGATGAAGCCTTCCCAGTGAGAGGAACCACTAGGAAATGCTGGAAGCCCAGCCCAGAGTTGGCAGCCTCTCATCCCCTTCAAGCAACTTCACAGCTCAGCTTCAGGCATAGGAGCTCCCCGGGGTGCCAGTGTGAGGAGTTTGTCCCTGTTATGTGTAGTAAACATAATTCGCGCCATTCCTTGTATGAAATACGTAATATTGGATACTTGTTAGATTATGCTCGTTTGTATTAGAAGCCTCCCCACCCTCACAGGTGAGACGCTGTTGTATATTAGAACCCAGGCAGGAGATGGGCCATGTCTGAAGAGATCCGGGAACCCTGGGGGCTGATCACCTTGTGAACAACCCAAGATGGATATCATGGAAATCCTCGGGCAGATACATGTGAATGCAGCCTTCCCTAAATTTCATCAGGGGATTCAACAACTCCGGACACTGAATTGTTCTTCCTCATCACCAAGAAAGAAAATCTTATTAACATATGGACTCTGAATGGAAGAAAAGACTGACTGCCGAAATCTTGGCCTCAGGCGGAATTTTCCCTATAAAAACCGCTTGTGCCAGGATGGAGGTGTGGGCATAGAGGAAACCCTCTGCTGAGGCTGACCTCTTTGTTTTACACCCAGGGCCGACCCCGGGCTCGGCTCTGTTCTTTACTTGTGGCTGGCTAGATAGAATTTGATTGTAAAATAAATATTTTATGTTTTTCATTTTTAATTTGGCTGGACAAATTTTCATTTATAACATCCCCATTGGGTCCTGAATGGAGGACTGATAAATGACAGGCACAAACTTTGCACTGAGAGACGAAACCTCCCCAGACTGTCTGGGGCAGCAGTGCTTATCTGGTGTCCTCTTTCCAGACCTCTTGCTGGTCTTGAATGTGAGGCCACTGCAAATGATGTCAAGCCACATATTTGAAAGCAATATGGGTTTATAGTTTCAACAGATGTCTTTTTTTTTTTCCACTTGAATAGTACCTGTTAAGTATCTGTCTCAGTACCATCCCTGCAATAAAGCCCCAGCAATTAAATGTTTTCTTGGATGAGAGACATGATTTAAGCTCTTTGCACTAAGGTGAGAGTTGTCCTCTTTTTGTGGGGCCAAGCATTCAACTATGTCCCTATCTTTGACTTAGATTTAGATGCAAATTCCGCATTTTAGCTGAATCTTGAGTGGTATTTTAATCACTGGAGATCAGCCAAGCTCTCTCTAACACCATATCCCCTGCAGACCTCATCCTTGCCCCGTAAAAACAACTGCAAGGATCAACCCAAAATCACATTGGCATTGCTCTGCTCTGTGCGGCTGTAGCAAGAACCGTGCCTTGAGACAGCAGTCCAGTGTTCCTCACCTACTACATGATGGAGAAGTGAATGTAAACAGATCGCTATAGATTCTCTTTCCTCTTCTCTCTCACACAACAGACAATTCCTATTTACATCTATGAGCCAAAATTTCATGTAGTTTTTGTTTTCGTTTTGCTTTTTTTTTTTTTTTAGGTCTATGGAATTGCTAGATTCTTCCCAAAATAAAAGAATGTATTTATCAAGATCTGTGACCACAGAAGTAACTGCAGGCTCTATTCTGAATGGACCCAGTAGGTTTTAAACCATTTTGCAACCATTAGCAGCTAAGCACCCAAAATGCCAGTCTCATTTGTCATGGGTGCAGAGGGGAATAAATGTCCATTACTGATGATTCTTTTATGATTCCACAGAGAATGCAAACCAGAACAAAAAAAAAAAAAATGGGATGGGCTAGTAATTTCTTCCCACTTATTCAGTAGCTTTAGGTACTTGATTTTGAGCAAAGTGTAATTAGTCATTGGTAAGTGGCAGCAGGACAATGAAGCAAAGGGAAGAGAAGGTAGACATGTATTGGAAAGATTTACATAGAGAGAACATGATGGGGCAGAAAGGAGTCTATAATAAACAGGAAAGGCAGCAAATCTAATTAATAATTAGTATAATGATGTCAGCTCTAGACCTTGCTCTGGTGTGACAAGAAATCAGACTGTAAGCCCTGTGAATCTCAAGCCTTTGCTCTTGGTGGCACCCATGGTCTGGGACACAATAAAATAGATATAAGTATCTTTAGCTATATAGGCACTTATATATTTATCTGTATCTATATGATTTATAATCATATCTGTATCTATGCCTATACTAGTCCTTTTCCATCTCTGTCTGTATTTCTGTCTCTCACTCCATCTGGATCTCTATCTCCATATCTGTCTTTCTCTACTGTAGGACAAACATTGTTACTTAAAAGTTTGCAGAATACAGAGAATTGCTGCCTTCGGGGTAGCACAGAAATTTAGAGGAGAAAAACACATAACAAAAAGCAAAATTATGAAAGCAATAAATGAAAAATTATACATCCCTGCATTGTCATCTTCAAAATCAATTTTTAAATGATTGTTTAAGACCAAACTTTGCCTGCATCCTTCTAGACCTGGGTAGAGTTTAAGCTCCTGGTTTTCCCTACGTAACGTATGAATTTAACCTGAAGGGCAACATTATCATTTGACCCGTGAGAGTGTAAGCCCGAAAGATCATCAATTCCCTTAAATTGGTGTCCCAGTCACTCATTTAATGCCTCCATGTCAGCTTGAAATAAGACTTACAGTTTGATAGGTCAAAGTGAAAAGGGGAGGATAAGAGGGAGGAAGAGGAAAAAAAAAAAAAGACTGACTGATTGCCATGGCAATAAAATAAAAATAAAATTTAAAAAAAAAAGAAAAAAGAGGAAACACTCCTCAGTGAAAGCATTGTCAAAAAAATATATGGGGAGGAGCAGTTTTACAACCTCCTGTAACCTAGTGGTCCTGAGGTATTGCCTTTCACCGTCTGCCCAGGAACAAGCCTCTGAGAGGTTGTAAAAACACCATCTATTATTCCAGAGACCCAGGCATCGTCTGAAGGGGCTGTCTTGTAAGGAGATGCTTTGCTCTCTCCCTGCATGCGGGGCCCAGGCTGAGAGCAAAACCTCAGAGAGAGCAAGTGGGGTGCTTGGACCCCTCCAGCTTCTGTCCTGGGGTCCCCACAGTATCCTTCAGTCCTTGCAGGGTGCTGCCAGGGTGCTTTGTGGATCTAGTTGCAGTGCTCACTTCTGCCTGCATTCTTGTATTTGCATGCAAAATGAGCCCAGGCTCTCACTCATCCCTTCTCTGAACCTGCTATCTCTTCTAGATTTGTTTGTCCTTGCCCCATGTGCCTGGTTTGTCTTCAGTCATTGCTTTTCCCCCCTAATTCTTAATGGTCTATGCTGAATTTCCCATGTTTGTTTTGTGGGGTTTTTTCCCTTTCTTTTCCCCACACTAGTGATTTGTTTTCTGCTTTTTTTTTTTCTTTTTTCTTTCCTGAACAACCTGGCAACAATAAACACAGAAAGGGAAATTTTCTTACAAAGTATGCTGAAGAAACTCTTGGAGGCTGCAAGACCTATCAGGCTGGTTTATAGACAAAATAATCAAAAAGCAGCGAGGGCACCAACTCTGGAAACCAAGTCAAATCATTCACATCTCTACAGAGACAAGATAATAAAAGCATATGCACTGAGACATATTTCTCTAACAAGGACCCCAAGGAGGTGGTGAACTAGTGGTTCATCCAGAAATCTGACCACAGCAAGCTTTCACTGGCCTTGTCCTTCTCCCCCTCCCTTCACTGTAAGATGCTATCAGTTTCCACTGTTACAAAGCTCACATTTCAAGCTATTTTTTTTGTTTTGTTTGTTTGTTTGTTTGCATGTTTTCTTGTTTTATGGTGGAATGAAGACTTTAGTTGCAGTGTTGGTGTCTAGGACAGGGACAAAGCAGGACATTTCCTGCATCCTTTGTTTGGATCACACTCAAGGTTCATCTTTACAGATGAATTTCCACCCCTAGTTTTCAAGCCCACAGGTGTGTACAAACCCATCACACCGTCCCCATTTTAATGGGTTTGCCTCCAAAAAGGCACATAATCAGTCCTGAACAGATTCCTGAAAGAGACAAAGCTTAGCTACCATGACTGATACCTTCTAGGTCCTGCTTCTCCTTTTGCTTTCCAAAAATGTGCATCCAAGGAAGGACAAATGTTATGCCAAGGGTGAGAACCCTCTTACAGATATATATTCTCAACTGGATAATGATCCGAGACTTAGGGATTTTTTAAGTATTATAAAATCCTCAAGCGCAGCAAGTTTTCAAGTATGTGCAGCCAGCTACACTTTCTGCTGCTGGGAGTCAGTTGAGATCTTCAGTGAATTAATCCATCAGCTTTTCCTTCTTGGACATGAAGGGTCCATGGCCATAGGATCTCAGGTCACAGATGGGGCCCATCAAGTACCTTGAGCCACCCTGGAATTTCAGAAATGTGATGGAAACTGATAGCACCTGAAATCTGTTTTGGTTTTTGCTCATGTTCAGGTGCCTCTTTCAGCACTGGTGTCCTCATTCCTCTGGCCCTGGGGTGTATTAAGCCAGCTGACCCCACACCTTGGGTCAGAGGTGGGGGAAGAGGGAAGACCCAACTCCCATGAGCCCTGTTTATGTGGTAATGGAAAGCTCTTAGCCATGTCCAGTGTAAAAAGTGCTCCATGATCAAACAGGGCCTTGGCACTCTACCAGGCACTCAAGTGTGACCAAGCATCCAGCCTCCTGCTGCAGGAGATGGGTCAAATTTACAGCCTGTCCTCCTCTTCCACAGCCAGGAACCTTGGAGAAAAAGGCAGCTGCTCCTTCCTGGAGCACAGGGCACCTGTCACTTTTTGTCCTGATCAATGCCCAGAGGATTCTGGGCATAACACAGCCCAGCACAGTCCCTTGAGCAGCAACCCAGCCGCACGGCATGAGCTCAACCACAGATCTGGCAGTGAGGAGGGGGAGATGTGGGGAAGGGAACATGGAGATAGAGACTGCCAAAGTGAAGGAGAGGAGGAATCAGTATCAGAGTAGGTAGGACCTGGAGCAACCTGATCTAGTGGGTGGCACTTAGTGGGTGAGTCTGTGATCCCAATGTCATCCCTTAAACTTCTTTTCAGTGACTGTTTTGTTGCCACTTGCAAGACAATGATCAAAACTGGGAAGCATGAAAAAACCTTCTGAACTCACTTTTTTTTTCTAAAATTCCAGTGATCTGATTGCTGTGATTGGAGTGGAGTGATTTGGAGTGGAGCTGCAACAAAGTGCATGAGACACACAGTGGGATCTCTAGCCCTTTTCCCTTTCCCTTTCCCCGGTGAAATGCAGCAAAGGGATGAGTCCTGTACAGACCAGGGCTGGAGCAGATGAACTGATGCTCTTCCCCTCCCTTTACCACACATCCACTAGGATGCTGTACATCACTTGTTCTGCAAAGTGCCTCTAGCAACTTCCTTCCCTCTGCTCTACACAAAAGCTATATCCAGCATGAAATTATTTCATCACAGCTCTTTAATTTATTTTCTTAGGCAGCCAATTATGTCTCCTTGTCTGAAGATCAGAACAACACCCATCCCTTTTCTTGTGCCACTTAATCCTAAATTTCACCTCCACTACATGTGGCCTAGTCTATTAAAATATATTTGTAAAGTTTGATCAAATAATAAATTTATAAATATCAGTATCTTTAAGTATCAGTATCTAACATAAACACAACAACCAATAGGTTTCCTGAGAGTTATGTGGTCTGATGAGGGTTTTCTATAACAAATCATCCTGTAAAATCACCTAGAGAGTTTTTTTTTGAAGCTCTTTTTGTACAAACCTGTATCCTCATCCAGTGAAGGCATCATTACTTGCACATGACTGCTGGCAGAGTTCCCAACATGCAAATTCAAGAAAAGCCTTTTTGTCACATTCACCTATACAAAATGCTCAGTTCAAGTAATTTTGAAATCAGTAGAGAATAATTACTGAGGTATCTATTAACACAAAAAAATGTACTAGTACAAAGAACTATAGAACCATAGGACATCTTGGTTGTAAAGGACCTCACAGATGATCCTGACATGAGCAGGGACATCTTCCATTAGACCAAGTTGTCCAAAAAAACTTCAGGAATACGGCATTTACAACATGAAAATCTGTCTCTCTCCAGCTCCTCCTATCTATTTCAGCTCTACAAGGCATTGATGACTGGGAACAATTCCCACAAACGGAAACAAATCAAACAGGGAAAACAAACAAACAATGAAACTACCTGGGACAGTTGAATCATAATACAGTTTGTCTCAAGGAACTCTTCCTGTCCCTTAAAATAATTAAATTTCAAGGTACAGTAGTAATTTCCATGTAATTTTCCATGTTGGACCTTGGTGAACAAAGAATGGGGAGGCAATCAAAAGTATAAAAGAGCATGCTAAGCATACAAGTCTAAGCATCCACACTTGCATCTCAGAAAAAAAAAAATAGAAGAAACCTCCTCAAAAGAAAATATACATACATAATACAAGGAAGTAGAATTTTATAGGTCTAATTGCATAACTGTAAGTGCATGCACAATTCCCACTTCTGAACAGAAAAAACAATTCTGCTAGGAAAGCTTCTATCTTTATGGATATATATTGAATTGTCCAAGCTTTTCTGGATTGCCTGCTTGTTAAGCAGTTCTATCAAGTACTCTTATGTTTTCATTCTGCCCAGCATCTTCCTCTGTAACCCACAACAACAGTATAAAAATATGGCAAGCACTGAAATATCTACATAAGCATTTTACAGTGAATAGTCATGTGAAATAATTTGAATGATACTACTCTTACAAAAGAAGCCACATTGGATATCTGATAGCTGCAAGAGCCAACATGACATTATTACTAATAGTATTAATAATAGTAATAGGAGTATGAGTGGGCTTGTTATGATTATTGTTATTATTAGTAGTGTTAAATTCCTTTCTTATCATTAACAAGATCACTAAATCACAAGTTTATTTATGGGTGCTTTCATTAGATACAGAATACCACAACACAATCCCAGCAATCCCAGACAAAGAGGAATTGCAGATCTAGATTTAGGGGAATACTTTTCACCTTGGGCCTATCTCAGAAACTTCTGTGTCTAATGAGATAACCTGGATATATAATTGCAGACTTCCAGACCAGTAACCAGGCCTGATATTGATTTTCACTGCAATGACAGACTGTTGCTTCTGATGAAACCCATTTATGGGTTTGGCACCCACCAGTGATGCCTACCAAACAAGAGGAACTTTTGGGAAAGCAAGAGCCAGTGTCCATTATGAGGGGAGGAAACAAAACCTGAATCCTCAAAGCTGTTGTTTCTGAAAATCTCTCTTTTCTTAAGGTGGGTGTAACCCAAGGCAGAGAAACTTATGCATCCAAGACCACACTGGGCATGGTTTCATACTGATAAGAGAGGCTGCAGGGCAGCCTCACACAGGATTTTTCAGTGACACCTTTGCTTCAGAGAAACTGTTTCACTCCCAAGTGCATGCCAAGAAAAGCATGGTCCAAGTTGTCTGGCCACTATATTTTATCACCTACCTCCCTTTTTAACTAATGGGCTAACACACAGCCTCTGCTGCTGACCAAAGGGCATTCAGCTTAGAAAACACTAATGCGTGAAAATGTCTGCAGGCTGACTATGTGAACAGCAATATACATTTATAATTTGAATAATATGCAGTGTTTACCATAATTAGACAGCACATTAACATGATTAAACCAGCGCTGCAGATCAAAGTGGCAAGGCACCCGTCTCGAAACCGAGCCTTTATTGCCGGGAGCACTGTGTTGTGCTTGTCCATTGAGTGACTGCTTGCCCTGCCCTTTTGCAGTACGAATTTGAAGCTGTCATTGCAGGGGGGCAAAATTTTCCCTGACAAGCAAACAAATCCATTAACATGTTAACAGGTCCTGCATGTACGTGTGGAAAATACTAAGGATGCCAATACAGCAGCATGGTTAGGAGGGTAGTATTTATTCCAAGACAACAAAACTCTCAAGTTTTACTATGGAAGGCAATGTGTTTGTACCTATCCTGAAAGGTTGGAAAGGAATTGATTTTCAACAGTAGTTAAAATAACAGAACTAGGAATCAGCAGAACTTACTGCTATTTTTATCTACTGGTTGTTGATCTCTAACTTTAGCATCCATCAAATGGCCGCAATTATACTGCTATGTGTGATTGCTTTGTGTACGCCCTCCAAGTACTCCAAATCACAGTCTGCTCTCCTACTCGTTCCTGGGAGCTTTGCCATTGATTTTAATCAGGCCAGAACTTCACCCTTGTTTCAGCCAGCAGAAATCCTGGCAGCAGACTTTTTCTCTGAAGCAAGCCAAATATGATGGAAACTGGAAATGATGGCAAGTGGGCACAAAGGCTGCCCACACATTTAAAAGTAGGACTGTCCAGTTGTGGAGCTTTTAAGGATGTTGGCTGCTTTTATTTAAATCTGTGTGTTGCAGGAATGTGAACACGGATTTCTTTAGAGAGATGGCACAGACAGATGTGTCTATAGACACAGAAAGGAAAAAGATAATGATCGAGCTTTAAGCAAAAGTAGATAGTGATTAATAAATCCTTTCAGTACATACTTTCAATTGCAAATTTTTTTTTCCCGATACACCAGATAAGCACCCTTGGTTTTACACATGAAGGAATTTGGCAACAAAAGTTATTCCAAAGTACAGCAGCTGCCGTGCATTAAGAGTGCTCTAACCATTAAAGGGCATCTGGAACATCTCAAAATTAGTATTGCATTAGGCCACAGGCCACAGAGATTTCAATACAATGGGCACACTTCAATTCCTTCCAGCTTTAGCCATGTTCCAGCCCAACATCTAGTGCCTATGGCTGGGGAAGCCCTTGCAAGCTGCACCAGTTTTGTGACTGTCAGGGAATGATTTTCAGCATGTAATCTTCAAAGCAAAGTGGAGTAACCCACAACACAGCAGCAGATCATATCTTAATTTTTACAAATGCTTTGCTTATGACATGAGTGCCTAAAGTCAATAAAATATCTGTCTGAGCAAGGTGTGATAAAAACTTTCAGGGCATCTTACAGAGTGTGAGCTCCAAATGCCTGAAGGAAGCATAAGGTGGGATTGACACAGAGTATAGAAGTAGAAAGAACATGTGACAGCTGCAGGTATTCTTTCTCCCTGACATCTTGGTCCCATTTACTCTAGTTTAACAGTGGGGTCTGTTGAGGAGGTGGGGATTGAAGACAAAGAGAGGATGAGGTGATGGAGAATAGACAACACCAGCTCTTCTATCTTCTGTCATGGCTTGGGGGTAGGGGAGTCTGTGTGAAAGGATATGGAAGAGGAAAGAAAAAATTATGTGTGTGTGTATGTTGTCGGGCATAGTGGAGTGTGTAACTATGAGGTTTACACAGTCATTGTTGAGGTGAAGTGTGTTGATGAAAATTAAGAAATCACTATGAGATAATCTCACCTAAGGGTTGGGTTTTGAAGCAGAAGGATGAGAACAGGATATTCAGGACTGTCCTGCATGAATCCATACCCACTACGAGGAAAGATGGGTGGCTCACCACATTCTTCAGCAGTGAAATACAATAGTGAGCCCTCTAATAATCTCACTCTCTGCATACAGAAAAAAAAAAAAAGTTTAGGAGACCAGGAAAAAAAAAAAAAAACAAAACTGCAGTGGTTTATTTCTGCCTAAAATCTTTTCTGTCATTCCTAGAAAACCAAAAGTAACCCTTCCACTGGAATTCAAAGGGATATAAGAGCTGAGCTCTGCTGGTCTCTTTTGAAGATTTTTGATAAAAGGATGATAAGAGTAATATAAGAGAGATAGGGAAAGAAATAAGATCACAAGATAAACACAGTTTCAGCAAGGAAAGGACTCCAGGTAATATTTTCTCATGTCTCAAGGTTTTTGACAAGAGGAACAAACAACTGTTAGTAAAAAAATCCAAAAGTTAAGCTCTGTTTCTTTCCATTTCCAGCTTTAACTGGTGTTTTCCTTGCTTCCAAGATGAAGAAACTAAACTAATCCAGAGGTTATCTGTGTGCTCCCAGAATATACTGCTTGGGACATGCAAAGGGTCAGTCTTGATAGGGCTTTATGCTTGCAAGGGCCAAATATTTCAGCAGGAGAAGAAAATTCTGGATACTTCATGTTCAACATAGTGGATGCTATTAAATCCCCAGAGGATTGAACGTGCACTGGAGGACCCAAAGGCACCTCCCCATCACAGCACAGTACAGCACTTGCTCTCTCCTGGAAATGTGAGCACAGAGAAGTAGAGCTTCCCCAAGCCTGACTTCAGTGCTTGGAGGCAGAGCAGGAAGAGGAAGGGTGGATTTATTCCTCTGAACTGAATGGCTGCAACTCCACTTTCGGCATTTCAAAGTGTGTCTCACTGCAGCTGACTCTGCAGCTATGAAAAGGAATTAAGTTAAGGAGTGAAGTGGCTTCATTTGTGAGACTTAGCTGTGGGCCCAGCTGTGGTGGTGGAGCTGGCAGCGATGCTCTGCTGTGGCTACAACCAAGGATGGCAGATCATCTTGCATGGGCGAAGCTCCTAATCCCTCTCCATGGCACTAGACTCACATCAGTTGGTAGAAACACTGCTGCAGGAGACACACAGAACCAGATATGTCTCCTTACCCTTGTAAAATATCCTGTATTGAGAAAGGATATCGCTGAAGGGATCAGCAGTGCTCCTGGGACTTGGAACTATCAATCCCCACTGTTGGAGCAGCATCAGCCTTGCAGAGATGACATCCCAGGCTGTTCATACTCTCCCTACCCTCTGGTGAGATGACACTGCATAGTGACTGACTCAGATCAGCACCACCTTCACAGCCCAGGGTGGCTTGAGGCATAATACAATATATATTCCATGTTTGTCCCCCAGGCCTCAGAAGTATAGATCATTTTTAAAGTGGCTAAGGGTTGTGACCTATCTCCTGGACTATAAATCTAAGAGGACAATGTACTCACTCTGCTTCACTCCTCATACTCTAGACAAAAAAATGATTATCCAAAGACTGAACAGGAGAGGAGTGTGCCGTTTTACTCCACAGGCTGTTAAAGGCAGCTATCAAAAATGTACACTTGGTATTGATCAGAGCATTGAAAAGGGGCTGTAATAAGAGTTTCCCAAATAGAATAATAATAATAACAAAAATTATTATTATTATTATTAATAATAGTAATATTATGTGCTGTCCTTTCCCACATAGCCTGGGTTTGCTGGGTTGTGCGTATTTGCAGTGAATTTGGAAGGACTAGAGATAAAAGAGAAAACAAATCTACAATATTCTAGATCTCTTACAGATTATAAAGGAGAAGGAAAATAGAGTCTGATAAATTGGTCAATCCCTGCCTTGTGTTGCTGTAGGGTTTCTTGTGACTCCAAAGTTTAAATGGTTTCTCATAAAAAGTACTGGTTCATGTAAGTCATTGCACATATGAGCAGATGATTCTCTCTAGCTCTGGCCTAAATGTTTTGTGCAGCCATAAACCACCTGAGATGCCACACAGGTCCTGTCTGTGCACATTAGCTGGATTTAAATCTGAGGGATCAAACAGCAGTGAGGAAAAAGTGCATGCTCCTTCTCTCCCAAAGAATCACAAATCTGGTGCTTTTGGACTATTAAACCCTCTTCACTTCAAAACTGTCACTTCCTATGATACAAGAGCCTTGGGCTTTCCTTCCCAGAAAGGAAAATACGGAAGACTGTCTGAACTTCTGGGCACTTTGGGCATTGCCTTCAGCATCCCCGTGGCTTGCCAGGTCTTCAGAGTTCAACACCTCTGCACTGAGCTGCACTGCAGCCCTATGATGCTCCTCTATAAAGCCTGTCAGAATAAGCACACCCCTTTCAATTCCAGTGCTCTCCCGGCTTAAAAATAGCAGCAAAGATTTGGAGGCCGGGAGAAAAAAATTATTAAAATCCAATTTCCTAGAAAGGCTTCATCCTCATTCAAGAAAAAGAACAGGCTCCTTTGTAGCTTTTCTGGCCCCAAAGAAGCAAGAGGAGATGTCACAGATGATCTCTCCACGCTCCTTCTCCATGAAGGTTAGCAGAGGGACAGACTCTCCTGTTGTGTGCACAGATGTTACACACATGTGTCATTTTTTTTCAGTCCAGGCTGCAGAAGGACTTTTGAGGAATGTTTGCTGGATATGCATGTTTTGCCTTCAAAAACAAAGGGAGGTGTGAGCTCAGAAGGGGGGATGCCATCACAAATTTTAAACAGCGCAACAGCATGACTGGATGGGAGAGAGGATGGACCAGAGGGATTAAGGGTAGAAAGAGAGGAAGGCCAGGGCAACATATTCAAGGTATAACTATTCCTTGTAATTTTTTAGCTGCTGGTCTCAGACCCTGACTTGGGAGTGCCCTGCCAACAGGTGCCTACAGGAGTGTGTTCAAATCCAGACTAAGACCACGTCTCCTCTTGGAGCCAGATCCACAGCCCTGGCTGGCCAGTGGCAGGATGCCCATGGGAGTTGTGGTATCAGGCAAAAGAGCTAGGAGATCTCCCTGACCTAAAAGGAGAATCTGCACAGAGCAATGTCCATCTGTCTGTCCATCGAGCAGCACATTCTGTCCTGGCTGTCAGACACAGCCCTGTGTACATTGCTGCTCAATCTATATTTAGCCCCTGATGTAACTAAAGTCAATAATATTCCATTAGGACAGCTGCTCCTAGCTCCCGAATAGGCTTTCCTGCAGCAGCTCCACCTACACATGTCAAAAATCTGGACATATACAGCAACAAAACCTTCCCGTGTTTATATACACAGTGGTACAGTTTTGAATGGAAAATATACAACTGCTAGCATAGCTTAACAGCCTGCTCTATAACAGTAGCAGCCTTTTTTTTTTTTCTTTTTTCACAAGAGACATTGATTCTCCTTGTCCAGGGGATGAGTTTAAAGGGCTTAAGCTTCCCTGCAAGTCAATATTGCCCTTTCCCTTTTTAGGGTATGTTTCTTCATTGGAGCATTCCTTATCTCTGCTGCTGATGACGGGTTTGGTGAAGGTTTTTGTGGTGTTTTCTGGGAAGGAAGACGTGCTCATGAAAAAGAAGAATCACTTTCCAAATCCCACAATTAAGCCTGTAAGAAGTTTACATCTGGTGTTTTGTGTTACTTAAATAAGGACCTGAGCCAGGCAGTGCATGAATATTCCTGCATGATTGCTTTTCCAAAGGAAAATTCCAATTTAAACATTTTGGGTTTCCTTTTACTTTTGCTATGAAATGCTACAGAAGGAATAGCAATACAAAGCACCACAAAATTGCAGCTCTCTTCCACAGCCCAGGGAACTGCAGGAATTATGGGGATTACCAAGAGAAAGAAAAGTTAAAGGTACAGACCTGAGATGACAAATGGGAAGGGAGGAAAATCTCATATAGGCTCTGCAAAAGACCCATATACCCTTCTACATGTATATAGTGAAAATGCATATTTGTGTATATATACATATGACTATATATATATATATATATATATATATATATATATATATAGTGAAAATACATTAAAAAGTATAAAAAAAAGGTTGACTAAAAAGAAATTCAAGTACAACTACTTGACCCAAAGCTAGTACCACCAGTGTTCAAACCATTGGCCTTCATCGTGTGTGCTAGAAGGGCACAGGCAGCCTCTGTTGGCATTTCTGAGTAAATATAAATATTTCTTCCACTAGGCAAGGCACATTTGGGAATACAAACTGATGACTTGAGAGTCTGCAGACATGTTGCCATTTAGATCAGTGGTTAAAGCCAAGCCAACCGTTTATTAAACAAAGTCTATTCCCAACAGATAGCTAATAGTTTTTAGGGAATGAACAAATGCTTCTTCATTTTGAAAGCTAGAAGTTTAAATTAAACATTATAAAGGATGCAAATTAACCAGTACTTTTGTGCCTCCAGAGAGATTTGGGTGTAATGGAAAAGTTTCCTTAGCATGCAGGGCAGAATATTAGAAAAAAAATCTCCAGTCACATGAGAACCTACAGTGAAGTAACACCTAAAAGGGCACCTGAATACTCACATGAGCTCCCTGAAACCGTGCATGTCACCACAGGGCTGTGGTGACACAGGCCCTACTTGTTTTTGGATGCCACTGATGAACCACTGAAATTGTCCCATCTCTGCAGATCCAGACCTCAGCAGGGGCAGCAGCTTTGGGAGCAACACTTGCACTAAAATCCGCCACGGTCTGATGGAAGAGTCACTTTTCAGAATCATAGAATGGTTTCTTTTCAAACATCTGGGCATAGAGACCTAATTATAAAGAATTGCTTTCTCTGTCTTCCCATGGAGAGCAGAGGCATTGATGACAATGACAGAGAGAAGCCACCTGACAAGACCTGGCTCTGAATGTCCATACCTGGGATCAACTCTGTACCACCCTCCCAGGAGACAGTATGGGATTTGTAACATCATTTTCAAGAGCCGTGCTACTACCCAGGGGCTCAGAGGATGTGTCTCTGCTGGTGACGGAGAGTGATCCCCAGATTACCCACCTGAGAGCTCAGACAGTAGGGTGACACTAGAAATCCTTGGCATGAAACAGCAAGACATGAATTATCCCAGACAGATCAGCTAAAGAAAAAAAAAATCACTTTGTTCGTCTCAAAATTATTTCTCTAGAAATTCATTAGCATGGACTAAACCCCTTATGATGAGGGTGGTCTTTGAAAGAGGAGGTCAGCATTAAACTACGGGAAGTCTGTAATTTTTCAGGCAATTTATTCACTTGGTTTGAAGAAAAAGATACTTGGAGATGTGTCAGTTCTGGGAAATGTATTCCACTGTACAATGGCATTGCTCACATTTAACAGGGAGAAAGAAAAATGTTTCCTAATCCTTTTAGAAATGTAAAATTTCCAGGTTTAAAAATTCAGGATCAAAGCAAGTGCTTCTGGTGATGCTTGCAGCAGAACAATAGACCAGAACAGAAGAGAAACTCTATTTTTTTTATTCAGGTAAGAACCTCATTAAAAATCAATAGGCCTAATTTATCCCTGATAACATTCTGTTGAAGTCTGTACATTTACCCTGGGGATTAATTTAGCCTAATGGGTCTTCATGCGCAAACAACACAGGCAGGGCTTGATTCTTGGAAGTTACTGAATAGCAAATACTGCTACAGGACTTGATGCTATCACTGGAGAAGACACAGAGTGCTGAAGAGTCTAATAGGCTCAAAGCCCTTGAATAATGTCCAAATACAGCCTGTGGTGAATAAATGTTTTAGGGCCACCCATATATCAGCATGAATCAACTTTTTAATGGATGCTGCTAACCATAAAATTACAGAACTGAGATCAATTTATATATTTCAAAGGAAAAGAGAAATTAAAAAAAAAAAAAATGTGTGATCTTCCATCCCTTGTGGACATGGGCAAAAGTGAGTCATCCTGACCTGCCATGATCTTTGGAAAGAGATATTTCTCTCTAGCCCTAGAAAATGAGCATTTGCCTTGCAAGGCTTTTCTCTAGTAAAAAAAAAAAAAAAAATTGGAACACTAAAGAGCCTGGTTTCACTGAGAATACGTGACAGTGAATTAGTGGCCCTCAGGTGTCGGCATACAGGCCAGCGAATTAAATTAAGCTCTTTGCCGCTGTTCTAATGTAGCAGAACTAATGCAGTCACGGCTCAGCACTGCAGCTCCTTAAATGTGGGCACTGCTGCTGCCATGGGAAGGGGAACCTGCTTCCCATCCCCTGGGGAGGGTGGCTGGAGTCAGCAAGCAACCCCAGGAGCTGTGACATAACGTCTGAAGACATGGGCAGGAGGAGGACCAGGCAGCAGAGGCAGCTCCAGTTCCAGCCTTAACGCCATTAAGGAGGAAATCAACTCCAGGGGCTTTTAAGCACAGTCTGAGGGAGCATCATGCTAGGAGACTGAAAGAAACCCCCAACAGTAACCCCTTCACTTCCTCAGGGAGAAAAATGCATTGCTTGGAGAGTCACAAAAAAACCCTCTCCATATGGTTGCAGCTGCCATGATGATATCTAAGGAGTGTTTGTCTTGAGAACATCGGATGATCCCTTTAAAATTTCTGGTGCCAGAAAAAGGGAAGGGAAGGGAAGGGAAGGGAAGGGAAGGGAAGGGAAGGGAA
>QUSF01000029.1:4005056-4070069 GCA_003676055.1 Chloebia gouldiae
AGGGAAGGGAAGGGAAGGGAAGGGAAGGGAAGGGAAGGGAAGGGAAGTCTGTTTCTCAAGACTGTGTTCCCACGTATTTTGTGCTTCCCTGTCTGTATGTTTCACTTTCCTGCTCCTGCCCCTCCCATCACCCTTGCTGCACAGTAGCAAGCTGGGCAAATATTAACTACTATAATAAATGATTAATGAATTATCAATTGCAATCAAATTGCATAATGCAGAGAGATGAATGGCAAGGAAAAATACTGACTGCTGTCTTTATATTATTATATTGGAGAGAAGGTGGAGGCAGAGAGTTAAGATCTGCTACATCTGCTGCAGATCCTGAAGCATATCTTATACTCTGGCTGTGCCAGGTAACTCCACAGTAATTGAGGGTAGATACTCATGCAAAACTCTGTGTCTGATTTGCATGTAGCAGTCATTAAGACAGTGCATAAAAAAATCCCATTTTTGCCTGTGCAAATGAAGGCCAGAACCACCAATGGCAACTGCTGGTGCACAGCTGGGCTGTAACAGCACGTGCCTGGAGAAGAGCAGGGCTCCTTGGGCAGGAGGCTCAGGCTTGATCTACTTTCATCAGCAGTATTTCCAACTGGTTAATGAACAAACACTCTGAAAGCTCCTCATGAGGTAGTCAAGATATTTCCCTGGGAAAAGCCAAAGCCTCACAATATCAATAGGTGCCCTAACAAGTTCCTCCAAGGGTACTCTGAAACTACGAGGTGATAAGGTCGATATTTTCCAATGGTGTTGCCTAAAATATCCAGCAAAGTCAAAAATAATGAAGACAACCACTAATTTGGATTACTGCACTGAGATGTAACTACCTGACATAAAACTTTCATGTTTGAAAAAGGGCCTGAACCACTTGCTTGGGGTTAAATAGTGGTTAAGGAGCAGACCTGTGCTGGTTTTAGGACCTGACCACTAAAAACAAGGTATGGGGAAAGGCTGAAAAAGCAGCATGGGCACAAGAACTTGCCCATCTAACTCCCTGACAGAGAGGTGTTCCCTGAAAAAGGGCAGGATTCTGTGCTAAAGTTAGTCACAGAAGCATGGAAACTCCTCTGTGGTCCAGGTGCTCTCATCTGGCTCTGGAAGAGAGGAGTTTGCCACTTGCCCCTTCTCTCTGCCTCTGGAAATACAAGTGCCAGCAGCTCAGCCACTAACTTCTTTTACATTTGGACATGGATGACATTGAGTGGTGTATCTTTAACAGCTCTTGCTTTTCTAGTTAAGCATTAATGTTTAACGAGATCAGCCTGCAGTTGTTCGTTAATGTGCAGTGCTCAGCTAATTAATACATCACTAGGAGAGCCAGTCTGGGAGAGAGAGCAAGTGCATTCCTGAGGCGTTTCTCAGTCTTTAAAAAAGAAGTGGCGGGGGGGACGGGGTGGGGGGGAAGGAAAATTTTTCCAAAGGGTTCTTCAGAGAGGAATAAAAGGAATTGGGCCCTCCAAATGCTTGTGCTGCAATGCTGAGTGAACTTTCTGTGAAGCGGATGTCTCTCACCACACCACCATCCTCCTGATAAAAGATGAGTATGTAGTCCACAAGAAGCAGTGATGGCGAGGCAGCTCGAGTGTCACAAAACGACATTGGCCCTGACAGCCACACACATTTTCCAAGTGAGGAGAAATAAACAAACCATCTTCTCGTCTCCCTGCATCCCTGCTAATTTCTCTTACCAGCTCACCTCCCGCAACAGGGGTCACAGGGAGATCAGGAAATTCTTGTCAGCACCTGGCTTGAGGCTGCTCCACTGTGCTTGGTGGGGCTGATGCCTGCTCAGCAGGTAGGGATTTTTTTTTTTTTTGAAATCGTATGAACTGCTGTTAATTCTCACAAATATAACAGGTATCCCATCCAATTTCAATTTATTGCATCTACAGACCCCTTGTCTGTGTCAGATGATGATTTGTTGGCCTCGCCGCTGAAGATAACATCTTTAAATGCAACTCCAGTACTTCCTACTATTTCAGAATCCTGCAGGAAAATTGAAAGACCCTTTTGTGCTTACGTCAATTCAAATGTCAGCACAATTTTTAAACCAGAGAAGTACATTTGGATCTAGTGGATGAAAAAAATTTAAAAATATGAGGTCACTGTTGCTTCAAATAGTGTGTTAGAGACTAGTGTTCAGGGTTTTTTATAGCTATTTTAGAATGTGAGAATGGAAAATGTAATTTCCCATTTCTGTAGGAAAAGACAGGTACATGGTGCAAACCCTCTATTTGTATGTAATATAAAAGATCAGGTGGGGTCATCAGAACCACTAAGCAGGAAGTTTAGTTTTTAAACATTTGGTCTTGGAAGTGTTGGAAGGAAGCAGAGAAATGGATCAATGTATGTATTGAAGATTTAAGAAGAGGACCCAGCTTTTAAAAGGAATGTGTCTTGCAGCTGCTGACATGGAAAAAAAAAGTTATTTGGTATTGAATCATATATGATTTAGGATTAAAAATCATAACTATATGTGAGCCACTACCAGCAGCATTATAACTGGAGTTGCTAACACTACTAAATTCAAAAGGTTTGAGAATTGTGGATCAGGCTCCTTAAAAACGGAATTAAAATCAGGCAAATTAGATTCTATTGATGTGCCTTCAGAGTTTCAGAGACTTTATAATTTAGGCCTCATCACTCACTGATAGTGATGTAGAAAAAATAAAATTAAAAAAAAGGGGGGGGAGAAAAATACAAACCACTGAACACCTCATATCATAACATTCTTGAAAATCACAAGAGTTTGCTATGGAGTTCCCAAACAAAAATTCAGTCCATGCAAACCAACTGTTCTTCCACCTCTGGATCCAGCAGAGTGCTAAGTGGAGAACATATGCAGGATGTCAATATTCAGTTATTGATGCTTGGGAAAACTGAAATGAATAGGGAAAATTAGAAACTTTGGCAGAGCAAGAATTGAAAGATTTTCAGTGCTACATATTAAATGTGGAAATCAAATGGAAATTGTGTTCCACCACCTTTTTCATTACTGGTTAAATGTTGATGGGTACAAAAGTAAATTTGCTACTGTCATTGGAGATGGAGGAAGAGGAGAGAGAAATAGAGAAGAGAAGGAGGGAAGTGAGAGAGGAAGAGAGGTCCACATCTCCAATAGGGGACAGCTGGGAACAAAGTTAAATTGATTCTTCAATACAAGAGACCATCTTTACTTAAGCTGTTTTGTGAGCATCCTTTTCACAGCAGTAAGTAAAATACTGGTGAAGGAGAATTCTAACACTCATTGGACAACTACATTATTCAAGAGAAAAAAATTGAGTTAATTCACTTTTAGTCTTAAATCTCACAGACAAAATCACTTATGTACATAGATATATTAATGCAAGCTTTGTTTTCAATAGCTATAAGGCCTGAGTTGTTGGAATTACTGGAACCTCTTATCATGAGTGCTAATGGATTTCTCCTGGCACCAGTCTCTGAGATTAGGAAGTTCCTCTACTGCCTTTTATCAGATGAGGAACTCAGAGTCAAGCTCCAGGATTACTCAGCAAGGCTGGAGAGAAATACAGTTCAAAATTATTTTCAGTGAGACAGTTAAGACCAGATTTAAGCAGGAAAGAATTTGGCTCATCATCTTGGGCAGATAAGGAAGAATGAAAATGAGTATGGAATGAATAACCTTATTATTGTTACAGAAGAACAGTAAGGGCCCTTGTTCAACTGAGGTGCCACTGTACAAGGTTTGGAGAAATACAGGTCAAGAGACTTGGAGTAACTGAAAAGCAGAAATAGTAATTCTGAGTAAATTACTAGTTACCTGTAATGCCCAATAACTAAGTGTAACTTCTGCAACACCCAGATGGTATTTACACAGGATCAGAATCAGAGACAACACCACGACTGCCATCAAAACCTGACTAATGGCCATATTCAGACTCCTGTCCAGACACTGATAATTTCTGGAATTGCTGTACCTATCCATGGAGGCAGTGATTTTCTCTTCTGACAATAGGTTGATAATGAATCAACAGTAACAGTATGAATACTGAACAAAGCACAAGAATTTTCATGTAATCCTACACTCCTGAAAAACCAACAAATAAACAAACAAACAAACAAAATTAAAAAACAGGAAGGCAAATGCATAATTTACTCTTCCACAAAATTCTTTCACAACTGCTTTTTCATCACTTGAAATCATTGGAACATGTCCAAGGGAAAACCTAAACACACCCCTGGAAGGACATCACTACAACCTGTGATTGTGTCTACCAACAGTGCAACACACAAAGTCTTCAAGTCCTCTGATGTCCTAAAATTGCAACTCTCTTGCTGCTCCCCCTACTAATTTGGTTTTGTTTTTTTTTTTCCCATTATATTGCTGTTGCTGGAATGATCATAGATGATTAAGATTGAGCATTACTTTCTGCTCATGCTGACACAGACCATTATGCAGAGGGAGTCATAGAATCATTTAGATTGGAAAAGGTCTCTAAGATCATTGAGCCCACTGTTAATCCAGCACTGGCAAAGCCACCACTAACCCATGTCCTCAAGTGGCAGATCTACATAGTTTTTAAATCCCTCCAGGGGTGAGGACCCCTCCATGGCCCTGAGCAGCCTGTGTGGGTGGGAGAAGGATTTCAGAGGAGAATTTTTTTCTAATATCTGACCTAAATCTCTCTTGTTGCAACTTGAGGTCATTTTTTTTTTTTTGCCTTGTCACTTGTTCCCTGAGAGAAGAACCCAATCCCCACCTGACTACCACCTCCTTTCAAGTCGAGAGCAATAAGCAAGGAGCAACCCTGATCCTTCTCTTTTCCAGGATATGGACAGCTGGACTGCTACTGCTTCTCAGGAAACTTTGTGCTAGGGAGGAGTGGAGGCAGCACCATGGGTGGTGCTCAGCATGTGGCACCACTTCATCTCACAGCTTACCCTTACATTTAAGGACTGGTGTGCAACAGCACACCTGGAATGAGCTTTTTAAAGATTGAAAGATTAAAAAGTAGGAATGCTCTTCCCAAAGGATAAAAGCTAGCACAGTTTTAGCAGTGCACTGAAAATCCCCCTCCTCTGAAATGATCTCAGTGAGAGTCTGGTGTGCAGCAGGGGAGGCTTCAGCTCAAACACTGGGGATTGCCACAGCCCAAACAATCAAATGAGGCACTTATCATAGGAAATGACAGGCAACCTCAGCCATAAGAGAGGTGATCAGCTCCATCTAAACACTTTGAAATATATCTGCAATGGAATAAAAACAGGATGGCAAATGATTCAAGACTAAATACTCTGACATATCCTGCAATACCCTTTGCACTCTCTTTTTGACTCCAGGAAAAGCCAGGAAGCTGAGTAGCAGCCCCGTTTCCGTTCCCTTTTCACCTCCCCTCAAGATGAGTGACTTTTAACCTTATTATTTATATTACCCTTGCATCTGCAATTAGGCACTGCGCAAACACGCGATGTGAGGGAAGTACCTGTCCCAAGGAGTCTACGGATGGGCAGAGGCAGGGGAAGTTTTAGCCTGGATGATAACCCCTGTCACTCGGTGCCACAGAGACAGCCAGTTGTGCTGGCTAGACCTTGTCTGGGTGACACTGACCCTCCCGCGGTGACACAGGGCAGACACGAGCCCTCTCCGCGCCGGCAGCATCTGCCCACGGTGGCCATCGCCCATCTGGCTTCCCAGGCGAGGGAGGTCAAGCGCGGAGCGGGTGAGAGCATCCTCCCTGGCAGCGTCCCTTTCTGCGGGGGTGGATGCAATTAGCCGGAGTCGTTAGGGCCGCCTTCAGGGCTTTGTTAGAGCTGCCTTCGTGCCTTTGTTAGAGGCATCACTCCTCCCATGAAGCCCATTCTGTGCATGATGAGCTCGCTCTGCTCCATCATGGTTTTACCAAGGCCAGCTGCTCAATGGGGACTCGGTAACATAAGACCAAATACAACTTGAGCAGCAACTCTAAGATTTGGTTTTTTTACCCGCAATTCCAGCCTTTTTTATCCCTCCTCTAATTCCTCCCTTTGTAGGAATCCATCCTGGGGGCCCACAGGCTGAGAACCTTTCATCCCTTTGCAGCTAGAAAGCAGAGAGATGTTTATTTTCTTCCTCTATTCTCAGACTTAATGAAAGCTTTTAAACCCAAATGGCTGGAGATTCACACCTCTTCCAGAGTATATCTGAATTCACTAAAAGCTCTTAGGTTTCCTGTCATCCTGTGAACATAAACAAAGTGCACAGCCACACCTCCCCTTGGAAACTGAAAAAACCAGAGAGAGAGCTAAAACCAACATGGAAGACCTTTGGCTAAGAGGTTGAGTAACAAACACATGCACGTGTACATACACACACACACACACACACACACACACACACACACATCCCCCAGCCCCCCCTCTACCTTGTTGGAGATTCAGTCCCTGCAGTGGAATGTGTAATACAAGCACAACAGCTGCCTATAGCACTAATCTAAGGAAAAGGTCAAGGAAAGGTATGTATCCAGCATTCGTTTTGAAATACTCTATAAGGAGAATGTGGTGAGGGTTTGCTTTTTTTTTTTTTTTTTCCATTCTAATGCCTTTAGCATACTTCTCCATGGCCTTTTCACATTATGAAACCAAGAGAATCAAGCAGGATTCCCTCTGGTATTAAAGATAACACTCTGAACTGGGCTGGTTGTGAGTTTTTTAAAAGGTGGAGAGAAGGTGTAACTTGCTCTGGACAGAGAGTTGCTTAAATATTAAGCAGTGGAATGTAGTTGCAGTTTCGACTTGGTAAGGATAGTGGTGATCTTGAATGAGGAACAGATGAGGGTTTTTTTTATGTTTTTAAGTCAAAGAAACTTGCTAATGGATTTGAGTGAAAAGGGAAAAATATGAATTTTAAAATTACATCAAGGAAAAAAAATTTTAGATTGGTGCTGTACATTAATAACCTTCTCTATGGACACTGCCTCACTCTGAGACAATATTTAGCAAAAAAGAGAAAAATTCTCCAAAGGACAAAGCCCTCTATCAATAATGTTGGAATGTAACTTTTTCTCTTCTTTAATTTCTTTAGGAATGTGAAAGGAAAATAGTAATCTTTGTAACTCATGTATTGATAGCAAAATGTTTAACATTGCAACCCTTAGAAGAAAAGAGTAAATTCACACGAATTACTCAGAGAATCGGACTAAAAAAGATTTCTTCTCCACCCCTACTATTATTATTATTGGTGGTAGATTATTTTTCTAATAGGATTAACATTACCCTCTTGGCTTCTGTGCAAATGGGTGAGTTCACCTTGCCATAAGCTGTTTTAGTGTGAACAGAGAAAAGAGAGTTCTCAAATCCTTGAAGTATTTTTTTTTAAGAAGAAGCCTCTTGATGGCCTATTCTTCCTACAAAAAGAGACATTCATTCATTCATTCATTCATTCATTCATTCATTCATTCATTTATATTGACCTATCTCATGATGGAAAGATTCTCAGTAGAGGCTGTCTCAGATCTTACCAGTGAAATTTCAAGGAAAAGTCCATGGAAGAAATTGTGGACATAAAGATTTTGCATGTTATAGATAAAGAAAAGCACATACTCGTGGCCCAACACTGCTAAAAACTGCTCAGATGGTTTAGCTAAACCTCCCTCACTTTCTGTTTATTCTTTCTGCCTGGAAAACCTGATTTTCACTCCTGTCCTGTTGTTGGGGGTGATGCCTTTCTATAACCCAGCTCTACCAGAAAAAGTCTCCATTTGGTGCTAAGAGAAAGACAGAGGAGTCCTTCAGGATGAAAAGTAAGAAAAGCAAATTATTCTATCAAGCTAAAGAGCAGTTCTTCCAGATGAAGAACCATTTGCATGCCATTTGGGTTCACTGGGAGAGAGGCCTTCCTTTTTCTTCCATTCCTGCCTCCCAGCCCATGACTGAACATGGGGATGAAGAGGAGAGTCTACATTACACTCCAAATGCATTAAGGATCCCAGCACATTGCTATAGGCCATCAGAATAAACCTGGCAGTGCTTTGAAGTCTGTAAACTGATTCCTAGATAACTGCTCAGAGTTTCTCCCCTCCCCATGCCCCAAACAGCTTTTCATTTGATGTTCTGGCACAGAGCTAATCTGAGAAAGGATCAGAAATTCGAAGCTATTGACAGTAGTGACAGGAGTGTCTCAGTGTGACAGCTGATTGAGCCCCTCTCACATTTCACTGACAAACTCAATTGCTCCAGTAAATCGAGTGAAAGTCAATACAGGCAGCTCCTCCTAAAGCTCTGGGTACATCCCCCCTCTCTGAGCGTTCCTGGGGGCCCCTTGTTGCTGCCAGCACTTGTAGGACCCATCTGAGAGCTCATCCTTCTGTGAAATGGAGACATGAACCTGCAGCTCAGGGTTTGGGGTTTTGAGGGCAGCAATGCAGTGCTTACCCTATAGATATAAAGCTTGGTTTGTCTTACTTCTCCCCCTGATCCATTTTCCTTTTATTCTGTTGTTTTTTTAATAGAAACTTCTTCTGGAAAATCGAGTTTCATCCTAAGTCCTCAACCCAGGCAGACACTGTCAGGCAATGTTGGAGTTGCAGGAGAGTGTAGTGTGCACACCCAGCCCTCCCCAAGCAATGCCCATATGGCAGTGCATATTGGGGTTAAAAACAGGAAATACAGGTCTGTCTCTGCTGACTTTTTCTGCTGTAAATCAGCAATAAAAGCCAGCTGTGAGGAGTAAAATCTTATAAAGGTAGAGGAGGTGGGAGAAGAGGTTCCAGCCTGTTGCAGATGGCAACCTTGTGTTAGTCCTGAGTAACCAGGCAATTAAATCAGTGACTTAACAGGCTTTTTCCACACTTTAATTGTGAAGCAGAGGTGTCTGTGGCCCAGAGCAAGCAAACCACAAAGCAGACGTAGCAACATGCAAGGGGAACCTGAATTTTCACAGAATAAGGCACAGGGAGACAGGGTACATGGTGAGGAACATATGCAGGCTACTGTTTGCAAATGGAAATCAAATAGGCTGACATTACCAATAATGAAGTGTGAGGTTGGCGTGGTTTCTCTCTCAGATTTCAGCACAGTTTATTTTTATAGAGGCAGCTTCCTCGTGCAAAGTGTTGGCAAACAGGCTGCTGGCAGGGAGGTGGGGAGAGGGGCAGCAGGACAGACAAGGCTTCTTGGGGAGGACACAGGGCATTCCCCACCTGCTGGGATGGAGCACCGAGCAGCAGAGATGGAGCTCCAAGAAAAAAAAGTGACATTTCTTAGACACAAATGGCCTAGATACTGATCTGGGTTGGTGACAGGAGTAAGGGAAGATTTAGGAGCAGAAAGAGGAGAAAGTAAAATGGCGCTGAGCAGGTATCAGGTGCTGAGAGGGCAAGGGTTAAACATGACAAGCTCGAAGATAGAGCTGGGCAAACAAAATAACAGGCTCTTTGTTGCATGAAGTCAAGTAACCAAAGACACTCCTACCTAAATATACTCCCCTGTCCCCAGGTTATTAGAGCACATCAAGCTTTGCCTTTACTTACCCCATACTGCAAACAGCTGAGGACACAAAAGCTACACTGTCCCGCCTGCCTTAAAAAGAAAACAGCTTGAACATTGCAACACCTCCATCCCAGAGCCATGCTCTGGTGCCTGGATCAACACACACAGATGGCCTGCCCTGCTCCCACTGCTGCACCCTGGCAGCTCAATGCCCTGTAGCCGGAGCATCCTGCAGGCTTCCCTGCCTCCTGGCTCTGCATGGACACATGTTCTCCCAACCAAATGACCTCATCTGGACTGGATTGAGCCTTCCAAGTAAAAATAAATAAAGCATATAGGAACTGGCAGCGAGTTTCAAAGATTTAAGTTGGGTCCTTCTCAGTTTTCACTCAGCACATTATACATTCCTTTTCTGCTACAAAACTGGGGGCATTTTATATTCTCTGCTCCAATACATATTTTATAAACCTGCCTCTTATGCAGTTAATATTTTGGTTCCAAAGTTAACTGGTTAAAACACATATTAATGGATTTGGCATGGAAAAAATAAAAAGAAGAAAAAAAGGCAGGTGAAAGAAATGCTGGGAGAAGAAAAATAACAGCGGTGTTTGGAATGGCTCTGGAGCCAAGATAGAAAACCTGGTCTTTTTAATGGGACCACCCAAGTGAGAAAGACCTTAAGCTCTTACTCACGTGTGTTATGTTCACTGCAGTGTAATTCAAAGTCCAGAGGGGAGTTAGAAAAAGTAGTAGTGGGGTTTATTAAGGGCTTAGCAGATGAGACAAAGTGCTGGGCTCCCACCAAAGGCCATTCCCAAATTTGCCAGAAGAATCTCAAGTCTGGTTCAACAAACACAGGAGCAGAAAGACTGAGCTGCTGGAACAACCTGACTGCCTGGATTTTGTGTAAGTCAGCCATGGTTCAGCAGCTTCTCCTGAATATATGTGTTGGGATTTTTCCAGAGGTGAGTAACATTGCCTCCTCTAAACACATTTCTGAGATCCAAACCCCAAACCCCAGCACCCCTTCTGAAGACCTCTAAACAGAACGGCATTTGAGGTTGTTGTATTTTGTCCAAACAACAACCTATACAGGAATCCCAATTATTTAAAAATAATTACTTAATTCAATACCAAACCTTATGTGTTATGAATTGCTCAGTTGGGTTGGCTGAGTCAGGTCCAAGGTTCATTGCCAGGTCATAATTAAAAATATTGCCAGCAAGGGAAATGTTTATGATGCTATAGGTGCCAAGATAAGACAAACTAAGAAGTAATAAAGGAAAGAGAAGTTTAGAAAGCCACTTAAAAAAGAGAAGTGGATGAAGATAGAACAGAGCTGCCAGCAATGGCAAAGCTGGGTTCTTAGATTACTTGCTCCTATGGCTTTCTCCAGCCCAGCTGAAACACTCCCATCAGCAAAATCCTGTCATTAGATTTAGGGATAGCATCTCCAAGGATAGAGCAACAGCCATGTGCAGGACTGGATGTATCTGCATCTCTTCTCTCTGGGATTACACTCTTTGTATCCTTGACTCTAGGAAAGAGGATGATTGATGTATAACAGTGCAGGAAGGAGTAGGGAGACTTTCGGGAGGGGCAGGAGATGGCAAAATCTGGCACCCAACATGAAACATTTAAGCCCTAAACTTCTGGGGGTATCTTACCCTGCAGTGTTGCTATATTTTTGCCACAGAATTAAAAAGAAGGACTTTTCCTGGTGTCACTGCAGGCCACAGAGGATAAATCCAAGTGACAGGGCTTAAGTTATTAATATGAGGAATTAGAGAAGAGAAGTAAAGCAGCTTATAATGACTCTCCTTTTTGCTCTTTGGATCGCAAGCTTCAGTATTGATTTTGAAATGTCCTGTCCTCATCCTAACAGCTTCTTGAAAATGCAGCTTGAGAGTTTCTTCACCTTGCAGCCTCTTCAGCATGATTTGATAATGATAAAAAGAGAACATAAAAGCTTTTGCATCAGGTATTATTATATTAATTCATTTCCTTGTTTTCTAAGCACAACCACTGACCTGCTGGGAGGGTGCTGAGAGAGAGATTTCAATTAAGTTCTTTACAAGGATAGCCAGTGTTTGACTCAGAGCCTTCATTCCCAATAGTGTCAGTAAAGGAAGACATGGGTGCCTTGACAACACCTCATTCAGCCAGTCATCTAAAGTCAAACCATGGGAGTTACCTGCAAAAATCCTGCAACAGCTCTGACCTTACTGCACCAGGTAATGAAAAGTTTGTGGGGAGTGGTTACCACTTCCTTGTCATCTTGTTCACGAAGATATTCAGGCAACCTCAGGATACTCATACAAATCTTGCCCCACAACACTACAGACAATACAAGTATCCATATCCAAATTAAAACTTTTGTTTTCCCCTGACCAACACATGACATGGCAGAAGATGAAGCAGCTCAGTGAGTATTGAAGAGCACATAGGGTTGGCAAAGTTAATTTTGTCATCTATTCTGACCCCAGCTTTGAAGTGAGGCAAACACATTTCCTACTCTGTTGCAAAGCATTTTGAGGTCTTTTTAAAGTGCTTAACCTCTACTACCAAAATAGCCAAGATGGGCATCTTTGGTGGGACAAAACACTTGGCTGCATCCCTAAAAGCTTTTTCCTGTTTGCTCTCAGTGTTGTGCAGGTGGAGTCTAACTCATTCCAAAAAGGGAGTGAAATAACTACTCTGTCAAATCATTCACCTCCTTGGAGAGATAAGGCTGAGAAGGAAAACTAAGGTGAAATAACTTGGCTGAGTTTGTACAGATCAGTGCTGGAGAATGAGAGTCAATTTCCTGGCCTCCTACTCCAATACTCAGTTGCTAGATTGATCCTGCTGTCTTCCAAAAATGAACTTCACTACTCAAGGACAGACAGTGAGATTTCCTGTGGATTTTCACTTTCCTCTCTGTGTTTTTCTTCAACAAAAGAAAATCCATTAATATTCAATCATTCCTGCATGTAAGATGCAGTTGCTAAAATGGTTTTGCACTTAACAGCCTCCAGTTGTAGACTAAATTGATGACACTTAAAACATGCCCAGGAGCCATAGCAGAATGATCCTATTACAGCAGTGCCTTAGTAATACTGTGTTAGTTAAGGTTATGTTGGCTGGTTCTGAGAGTTTATAACCCAGCTGTGAATATATTCTCCAGGCTGGGACCAGTTGCCAAGGGGATTTATTCCTGCAGCGAATCATATGGCTTTTTGGGTTGGTTTTATCTTTTGCAGCTACTTTAGATCACAATTTTGTCTGTTTCTTTTTAAGATACAACATAAAAAGAAAAAGAATAAAACATCCCTCTGTCATGAGGCTAGTAGGAGCTGTACTATATTGCAAGCTAGAGTTAACCTACCTCAGGCAATCCCTACCCCATGCCAATATCCAAGTACTCCCTGGTCTTTAACATGAAGGATATCAGTGCTGCTTTCACAGCTTTCTTTATAAGAGAGCTGAGGTTTTCCAGGAATTAAATCATGATTGGTTGTGTGGGAAACCTGTGACATACTCAGCATCTCTGAAGGGTGAGCCAACTCCATAGGCACTGAACCTCCTCTTTTCCCACCTGCTTTAAAGACTTTCAAACTACAGCTTGAATGATTTCTCCCCTGCACGAGGGATTTTTTTTTCTTATACAAAGACCACTTTGGTTACAGTTCTATTTGACAGAGCTTTCTGAGTGGTTTCCAGGAGGTAATGTTTTAAAAACTGATTTGGCCTATATAAGGAGACTTTAAACCCAAGGTACATACGTATCTATTGTCGCTTACCAAATCAGACTTGTGTGCGAGAACAAGAAACCCATGAAGTGGGATATAGTAGAGAGTAAAGGGACATAAGGAGCAAAGGCCTATTTGGATAGAGCAATGCAAAATGTTCCTGTCACCATGGTCAACCCAACAGCAGAACAAACTCCCAAGAGCCCAAGCTGATAGAGAATTTAATTTTTCCATGTATAACAAGTATCCATACATTTTTCATGTATAACAAGTATCAGAACCAAATATTTGCTGAATGCAGAGCAAACATATTGGGTACAATTCCAGACAGATGACCTGCTGAAATACAGGACCTGAATTTCATTGTCTTGACATTGACTCTGGTACAATGTCAGTAAAAGGAGGGTGCAACCTGCCACCATTCTGCTAGGGTTGCATTTTGCACCCATGCTGACTGAGACAGGTGTGAAGTGCTCCACAAAGTTTCAAGCACGACACTCCAACCAACAAGGCAAGTCCTGCTCTCCATCTGTCACCCTCCACAAAGCCTTTGCACTTCCCCTGCACCTCACAGCTCTCAGCAGCCCTGAGCGGGCTGCTCAGTTTGCATGAACCTCAGAAGGATCGGGATTCACGTGGCATCTGTCATCTAAAAGGTGGCTGACTGAGGCTGACCCTGACATGGTGTCTTCACATGCTGGCATCTGCTAAGGGGAAATGGTGACAGGACAGAGTGGGAAAGGCAGCAGATGTGGGGCTCTTCAGCCTCGAGAAGAGAAAGTTTTATGGAGATCTCATAGCAATATTCCAGTATATGAGGGGAGCCCAGAGGGAGGATGGGCAGGGGGCTCCTGCAGGCACTGCAGTGATAGGACAAGGAGTAAAGGGTACAAGTTGTAAAACACGAAGTTTAGGTTAGATATCAGGAAGAAGATTTGTACTGTGAGACACTGGCACAGATTGCCCAGGGAGGTTGTGGATGCCCCAACCCTGGCAGTACTCAAAGTCAGGTTGGATAAGGACTTGAGAAACATGGTCTGGTGGGAGGGACCCTGCCCATGGCATGGAGGGGTTGGAAGTGGATGGTCTCTAAGATCCATTCCAACCCCTTAACATTCTATGATTCTGTGATTCCATAAGAGGCAGCCAGAATATCAGAGAATAATAATGAAAATGGTCCTTCTTATATAATTATCAAATGGACAAGTCCAAATCTTTGTCCAGGCCTTTTCCTCATCCACCTGCATGTTGTTCCTGCCTTGTCTGAGTCTCCTTACAGCAGGTAAGCTGTTAAGGCAGAGGGTGTGGAATCACTCTTTCCTTTCCCATCCATGCAGAGAGATCAGTGAAAACAACAGAATACTTATTAATTCTGCTTGGATTTCTAAACCAAAGTTCCACAACACAGCATCTTCTTCAGCTGCTTTAGCTCTCTTTTAACATGCTGGTTCATGTTTGCCTTTGAGGAGTAAAAATGACCCTTTCAAATTGAGGCCAAGGATGACAATTGATAACAATAATATTTTTCATGTTAGCAACACTTTTCATTCAGAGGGCTCTCAAATTGATTTTCGAAATAGTATGGCTTCCCTTCATCCAGTACCAAAATGAACCTACCTCCAAGGTAGAACAAAGGACCCATCAATGCAAGGTGATACATCAATTTAGGGCAGGAAGTCCAGAACTATATGTACCACTGAGGCAGAGGGTCAAGTAAAGTTGGCAGAGAGCATATCCTGAATAAGAGCCTGGACAAAACATCATCACCAGCTCCAACTCAAGAGGGAAAGTACAACGGGATCATCACTCACTAGAAAAGGTCAGAGCCCCAATCTTTACATCTTGAACAGGGGCAGGGCACTGTGTTAATGCTCACATTCAGAAGTGCCTCAAAAGAAAAAGAAAAAAGGCAATTTGCTGACTGCACTCCTGAAGCCTTTGCTACAACAAAAAGAAAGTGCACTATGAGATTTTTGGTCTCCCTTTTCTGGTAAAAAGGAAAGGTTCTATTGAACTTCAGTCTACACTGTGCTACGCTTTACAGGAAGCCCAACCCACTCTGAAATTAATATGAACAGTAAGAGGAGACCATAAGGCGGAAAACTCTTGAAGTGAGTATGAGGCTATTCATAAAATGAGTGAGAAAAGGAAATAAGTGATTATAAAAGGTCATTAGAAATGTCAGCTTCCAAATGGCATTGTGTGAAGGGAGGTGTAACCCACTGCAAGACAAACCTACCACATCTGAACTTGCAGAGGACAACCATAACTTCAATCTCTTTTGTTCAGAGGTTTACATTTAGGAAATTTCTTTTGTAATACTATCACTCCAAAACTTACATAAATCCAAGGAATGGGGATTAATCCACCCAGCTTCCATTCCCAACAGATTAATGAAAAGAAAAAATTTTCACAGTCACCAGGAATTCATCTGCTCAGCAGCAGATTCAGCAATTACCTGGACACAACAGCTCTATGAAATTGGGAGGTCCTGAGAAAAGGCATCTGGGATGTCTCTTGTCCCCAGACAGATCCCACTGAGAGAATTCCATTTTTTATAAAACATTTGTGAGATTAAATTTTCTGCAGCATTTTTTTTCATCAAGTGAAACTTCTTTCCCCTTAAGACACCACCAGCAGCAAATAAATGGGTAAGTGAAGTTGATCCATCTTGCTAAGTACAACACCTTATGTAATGGAAGGGTGAAACACTTTGACGTGGCAGGAAGAACAAGATGCACAAGTATTACATGAGTATTTTGAACACTAAAAATTTAATTGGTTAGATAAGTGTAATGACAGCGGTATAAGGGTTGCTTTTAATAGACACCAGAGGCAAAAGTGATGTGTTTATCAGTGGTGCTATATGTAACACTTCTATGAGTTCTCAATGACTGGAACACTTTCCTACAGTTCCAAGTTCTTTGCATGATCTTCTACCCTGCTTTATTATACCAGCAAAGTATTTTACTGCCCAGATACCACAGTCATTTAACAGCCTCTCTCTTTAAATTTTACTTCTTGTTTTAGGTCTGTATAACCTGTGCAGAATCCAATTATTTTTTTCAAGCAGAGATTTAAGCTCTGCTTGAAAAATGTGGTACAGGAGACGGTGGACAGCACACACTCACTCCTACAATTCTCTCTTCCTGCTTCATTCCACCCATATCATTTCAAGTTAGCCAATACTTTCACTTATTTTTATTACTCTTATTTCTTTTAGCAGAGAGAAACATTAACTGAGGGGGTGTGATCCAGATTTGCTCAGATGAAGTACAGGAGTCTTTGCACTCCTTCATTTCATGCCTCAGTGCATTTCTTGCTAACAAGTGGAAGAATGCAAGGGAGAGCCAGCACGGCTGAGGCAGATTCTCCAAAATTTGATCTTAGTCCTCTGCTACACCCTTGACAGATATAACAGTGCTGGCTGCCAAAGGAACTTAGCTCTGACACAATTCAGCCCAGGACAGTTAGCTATTTGAAGAGGAGGGTTTATTTTATACACTTTTCATCCTCCTCCCTGACAAACTCCCACCCTGTTTTTTTAAGATGGGAAATTATCAGTAGCCCTGAACATGTAAAATTTGACAGCAGTTTGCCAGACAATTTGTATTGGTCTCTTCATCTTTGCTGTTACTTTTATTCTTCTATAAATGCCTTCAAACATTAAACAGTTTTATTCCTACAACAACTTTGGCAAAGATCAAATAGTGTGTCAGGTTTGCTCCAATTTTCTACTGCTACCAGCCAGGTAATGAAGAGCTAGATGGAGACAAAAGATGTTTTTCTTTCCTTTTCTTCCTAAAGGATTTTGTCCTGGAATTGCACACAGTCAGTGAAAACATTTTAAAAAGTAATTAAGGTGGATGTTGTGGTGTGGGAAGGTTGTGGAGATTGGTTTTAGTCCAGTACTTAAGTCATTGTGCTTTTGCTGAAACAATGACAACATCAATGAATAGCACTGCCTCACCTATTTAAAAAGAACCCCAAACTGCTAGGAAACCAGAATAATTGTGAATTAAACTACTGTTTGCTCTCAGCAGACCTCCAGTGACTGAAAGCTCGGTTTTGACATATATATGTGTATATATAATTCTACAAACCCCAATCCAGTGACTTGGACAGAGAAGCTGGACTTCTTTGACACAAGATGAACGACATGTCTCACCTCAACAGTGCAGTGTTTTCTTCAAGAAATACAGAAATCCTCAAAAAAGGTGCTTGATTTAGGCTCTGCTTGGTGCCACTGAAGTCCCAGGGAGCTAAACTCTTGGTTAGTCTCACCAGCTGTTGAATCCTACTGCAATCAGGTTCTTAAAATCCTATCCTTGCAAGGACTGCACATGCATTAGATTATACTGAAATCTACTTCAGTTTGAAAAGGAAAACAAATAAGCAGAAAAAAAAAAAGTCTGAGAGAGATTATTTAATCCCTGAGTTCAATGTTTGGAAAGAGTCAAAATCTCATGAGGCTTCAGGGGAAAGGAGGACATTCAGATGAGGCTGAAGCAGCCCACAGGGGAAGCTGCCTATTTCATTTCTAGAACATGGGCCATGTGCATTTATTTTTAGCTTTGAACTGTGTTCCTCTGCCTCTTGCCAGAAGTCCTGAGCCCTGTGCTGGTGCAATGAAAGCAGTGGCTCAGTCATTCTCTAAAAGCTTTTACTTCTTAATAAAGAACAGCATTTAGGCAAAGGATGAGGTTACTGTCAGAGGGGTCATGATTAATAATGATTAATATGATCCTTGCCAACATGAACTGGATCCACCATTCACTAAATAATTACTCTGCAGCATGGATACCATTTCCAGAGGAGGCACACGTTTGTCATATTAAAGCCAAGACCAAACACAGGGAAGGAAAAGGGGATCTGACTTCTCAGTAACACTTGATCTCACAGGAACCACCAGAAAAGTTAAGCAAAGTGGGGGGGAGGGAAAGGAAAAAAAAAAACCATACAACAACAACTGCAAATCAAAATATAAAATATGAAATATAAAATGTAAAAGCAGTTAAACACTGTGGAGAAGCAATGGAAAGCAAATCAAACTAAACCCTCAGAAGGGAGAGCTGCACATGCTGAGGACATGGTGCTCTCTGCTACTTCTGGCTCTCAACCTTATGCATTACTCTAATGTGCACATTATTTGCCCACCCACACATTTCCCTCCTGTTCTTAAATTACATTTTTGTTTTCCTCAGAAAGCACACAAATGAAATTGCTCCCTGGGAGACATCTTTCCCTCTCTATGTTAGTATGCTACTTGGCACAAGGAAATCCTAGTCCAGGATAGTCATTCTTAAACAACAATGTATCTCAAATAATAAGGAACATTATAACTTTATAACATTATGGGGAATCATAAACTAATGGGAATCTAATAAGCACTCCAAAGGGTATATATGAACCTTACAATTACAGCAGGATGCTTGTGGTTCTGGGCCTCAGAGCACAAAGCACACAAAAAACAAGCAATAGTGCCAAAGGCAGACAAAGACATGGGGGTTTTGCTTGCAAGAGGTGACCTTTTCTGAGGACTCCTGTCCATCACCTTGCTTCACTGACCCAAAACTTCCTTGAGACCATCCATGAGGGATGCTTCTCTAGTTCTTCAGTGCACTCAGCTCTATTTCCTCAGGGTTTTCAAAGCTTTGGTGGGATTTATATTGCACTTTTTACCACGTCATCATGAAGGGTTTGATTTGGACTTGGGGGGCCACAGAATACAGACCACCAGTCCCTCTCCTGTTCTGGTGCAAATCCAACAGGAAGGTTGGGTTCCTTGTGCCTGCTGTGAAATTCCAGCCCTGTGTAAGCCCGTGTGGACTTCTGCGCTTACAGGTCCAGATTTTAAACACTGGTGACTTGCAACGTGGAAAATATCATGCAAACAGTTGGGGTCTTTGACAAACTGAGGGAAGCAGGGCTCAGGTCAAGAAGTGCCATTCCTTCTAAAGACATCTTGGAGAATCACAGAATATTCTGAGTTGAAAGGGTCCCACTAAGATCATCAAGTGTAACTATTAGCCCTGCACATATACCCCAAAAATTTACCCAGTATGTCCCTGAGAATGGTGGCTAATTCTCATAGAGCTCTGGCAGCCTCAGGGCTGTGGCCATTCCCTAGGGAGCCTGGGCAGTGCCCAGCAGCCTGTGGGGGAAGAACCCTTTCCTGATAGCCAACCTCAATCCCCTCTGATCCATCTTCATGCTGTTTACTCAAGTCCTGCTGTTCACAAGAATGAAGAGATCAGTGTCTGCCCCTCCTCTTCCCCTCACAAGGAAGTTGTAACTGCAATGAGGTCTCCCCTACGTCTCCTCTTTTCCAGCCTTAAATAAGAAATTATGGTAAATTACATCCTTGGCAATGGGGTTATGATTTGGTTCAGCCAGGGCAGTGTGTGCTTAGGACTTTTTGCCAATTTCCTAATTGACTTGCAGGAATTAAATAAAAATCATCTCTTTGCAAAACATCACCTTTCACAAAACTTTCAGCTGAAAAGTAGTTGGTAACTTTAAAACCAAAGCTTTAAATAGCTAAAGGTATAAAAACCACATACATATTTATGCATACCTTAATGCAAATAAAAACTAAGCTTAATTTTCATAAAACTTTACAGAGACACCAAAGTGAAACACAAAGCAAAGTAGGGAAAAAAAAAGAAAAAAGAAAAAGAAAAAAGGCCCCAACAACAATAAGAGTAATGGAGGTAAATCTTTAAAATCTGAGAGAGGGTACAGGAGGCAGGGGTAGAGCTTTGCAAACAAAACTAAATACAGTGCACTGTTCTTCCCCTTCACAAAGTGAAATAAGCTGTTCCTAAAAAAATGCTTCCTTGGTTTTCTGGTAATTAGTGTCCTGGAGGATTAGCCTACAATCATCAGCAAGTGTTTGCCTTTCCCAGCCAACGTCACCATAGAAGTCTGTGTTTATCTACAAGGCCCAGGGGATAATTTATAAGCTGAACTGAGGTCCTGCATTCACAGACAAATGTTTCACACTGCCACCCACCCTCCTGTACTAGTTTCCTCCCGATCTACCTCCTATCCCCTGAAATACAGACAGGATCCTGCCAGGAGCATGTTGAACGAGATTTACAGCCTCTGAAGCAAGCACTTGCCCAATAGTTTATGTTGATTCAGTAAATAAAGTGGTACTGATATGGTCAACAAATCATCAGGCATCAAAAATTAGATTTCAGGAAGTAACTGAATGCAAAAAATACTCTATCACTCTTCAGAAACCATCAAAGAGAAAGGGATAGTTTTTCCCCTCTAAAAACTATTGTCTACATCTAATTAAAATATTGCCATTTGTGTGTTTGAGGTATGGGGGAACCCAGGGCACAGGGAATATTTCTCTGTCTGCTCTGAGGGGCCCTGGTCCCCAGAGAAGCACCGACTTTGACCCTCATTCATGGAGAAAGCTTCCAAGACTTCAAGATAGACTAGAGTCCACAAAAATGTGAAATAGATTATAAAGAGTAGTATAGCATATGACTTGGATAAGAAATTTGAGTTTTAGGATTTTTAGTATGTTTAGTATAGATGGGAACAAGACGGAAGTTTTAGGGTGGAGGCAGGTTCTTCTTTACCTTCTTCTTCCTTCTTCTTCATGGGTTTGGGTGATGTCTTGTAATTGGATAGAAAAATCCACATTGCAGGCTTTGAGGGATAAGTTATTGAGTTAAAAGGGAAAATAATCTAGGTGTCATTTCTGAATTGGATAACTTGGTCTTAAAAGACCTTGTAACAAGAGATTTTTGGCCATTTTTACGGTGCTTTTCTAGCGTGCAGAGTCTGCAAGAGTTTAAATAAGATAACAATAAACAAAAAGTTAAAGACCAAAAAATTCCTGTGCATCTCCTTTTCCTAACACAAAACCACAAAACCACTCCAAAAGAGTTTCCCCCCCCAAAAAAGAACCCTCAAAGAAAAATCCAAGATAAAAAAACAAACAAACAAAACCCAAAACAAACAAACAAACAAAGAAAGAAACAAAAACCAAAACAATAGAGGTCTACTATCCAGGGTTTGCTAGACACAGTGCTTTGTAAAACTTCTCTGCAATCAAAATGTTCTATCTTTATTTCTAATCTATGCTACCAGTGCTTTAATGGTGTTTTGGTACCCTTAAAGTAATTCAACCAGAGTACCTAAAAATACAAAACACCAAGATTAGTAAGAGTGTTTATTTCTAAATTAATTTTTCCCTAATGTGTTAGAACTTCAAAATGAGAATATTAAACTTGCATTTGAGAGAATGGGAAGCTAGTCTTTTAAAGAAAACTAATATGAATCCTTGTCTTGGTGGTAAATTGACATTATAGCTCATGACAATTAATTTCTTAATTTTAAAATTCTAATAAAAGCACCCAAGCAAAATAAAGCAAACCAATGAAAGACTTAATTCTAGAAAGAATTTGTAAGTGTGCACAACATTCCTCATAACAGAGAATACTGCAGAACAGGTACATGGATGGATGGATAGGTTATAGATAAGACAGAACTGTTCTCAAATCTGAAACATTAACAAAACAGGGCTTTGAAACACTACTATTAATTAAAGTTGATGAACATGCATGTTGAAGATAAAAAACACTTTTCTTCCTGAGAATTCATATCTTTTCCCTTCAGGAAACTATCAGGAGTTTCTGGAGCTTCATGGACAGAGTTTCAGTCTTCCTCAGACCTAGACCCAGTCACAGACTGTCCACAAGATACATTAGAGGGCAAAGACATTTGGTAATTGAGACCAGTTGCTTCACTCTGCCACATTTAACATTGGGTGACCTGATTTTATAAAATGTTTATGCTCAAATTTTGTTTCATCTTTGGAAAAAAATGGTCTCCAGATTCAAGCTCATCTTTTGCAACAAAGACAGGAGGCCATAAGAACTAAAAAAAAATTGTCAGGGATGAACTTGGCTAGTCTGAGTAAATGCCAAGTTCTAGGGGGAAGGAAGAGATCACCAGCTGGCTGTTATTCCAAGCACAGTCCATCTCATTTGCAATTACTGAACCCTACCAATGATCCCACCAATGTCAATTCGACCAATTTTAGAATAAGGGGCCATTCATTCCAAGTAATGAATATTGAAACCTAGCCATTGGTTTGTGAACAAATGTCATAAGGAACCCCAATAAAGAATGTCCTTGTGATGGTGTCACTTCAGAACAAAGGCGTGCAACGAACTACCACCCAACCAGGCAGCTACAGTAGGAGACCAAAGGTTTCTTGCATTTAGCCAGCAAGGAAATGCAATATTCTTTAAGAAAGGCATTGCCTGGAGTGGATTCTTATAAAGAAACAGAATTCATGAATAAATAAACCAGATGGGAATAAGCCAAGCTAGGGAATTAACATCTCCTAGTGCAATGAATCTACAATCTTGTTTGAGGGTTTTTCTACAAGTAAGAAACACAAAAATATTAATGTTGTACCATTGTCAATCATGCCAAGGATTCTGTTTGTGTCCAGGAATTCTGATATGCAACAACACAGATCAAATCCACCAGACGTTAAGATATTCTTAGATTTCACCATTTAAGGTACATATTGACTGACCTGATCTGAGTCTTTCACTTGAGAATTTTTCCCTTTTCTGCAACCACAACTCATAAGCAGTTTTGCATCTCCAATGACTTTTCCCTATAAGAGATAAGGAAGGAAAAACATCAGCACAATCTGAACCACTGAAGACCAAGAGGCTTGTATTTGTAGGTGAAAAAAGGGCATTAGGGAAGCCTGTGGACTCTTCCTGTGCTGCTGGGAGGTTCATTTTCACAGAGAGGGAGCTCCCAATCTGCCAAGAGGACTTCACCAAAGGAAAATATCCCAACAGTAGGGAAGTCAGACAGAAGCAGAAGGAAGACAAGGTGTGTGGAAAAAGACAGTGGGAAAGCAAAGCTGAAAAGAAACGTTATTTTAACCCATGGTTTTCATACACTTATATGAACAGGAACATGTCTAGCACGCCCACCTGGAACAAATACCAAACAGCAGAGATTTGAGGAAAAGCTCATACACTACTTTTTCTATTCACTTTTACCAAGTTTTTACCTACTTGCTTCTAATGTGCCCAGATTTGGTGAAATAAAGTCTTCAGGAGAGACTTGCTCTCAGTAGAACAACGGGTCCACATCACCCCTGCTAAAACCCATGCCAAGAATCCAAGAGGACACTCTCACCTAACACTTCTGGTACAGAGTCTGCAGTGTCTGTGACATAGAATCATAGAACATTTGGGTTGGAAGAGACCTTAGAGATCACCCTGTTCCACCCCCTGCCATGGACAGGGACATATGTCCCTAGACCAGGTTCCTGCAAGTTCCCTCTAATCTGGTCTTGGACACTTCCAGGGATTGATGCTCAAACCAAAAGAGATTTGCAAAGAAATAGAATCCAGTCACTCTCTTTTTACCTGCAACCAACAGTCTGGGAGAGAAGCTGACTTCAGACACCTTTATTTTTGTTTAAAATCTATCAGACTGACTGAAAGTGATCCAAGCAGTATCAGACTGACTGAGTGCTAACAGGGTTCTTTTCTGGGGGTTATTTGAGTAACTTTGGTTCTTCACCAAAGTATTTTTTGTTCCTTATCAAATCTGGACATCTTGATAAATCGCCACGGCAGAAAGGAGTTGGGATTCCAGACTTGGTGAAAATGCTGCTTGAATTTAAACTGCATGGAGTCAGAAAGAGCCAGTGCAGTCCCTACAAATTATCACAATTACTTATTTTTTCTTTGGCATGCAAACAAAGACATTGCCTGCTTCCAGAATTTTGCTGTCCACAGCTGAAAAATAAACACTCTTGGCATCTGCTGGGGAACAGAGGGAGAATCTGCTCATGTACAATCATGAGATTTCAGCTGGATTAATTTATATAGAAAAGGAGATCCCAACACAGTTAGCAAGTTTAGCCAAGTGGAAGTGCTCTGCCCTAAATGATGAGGAGGGAAAGGGCACGATTAAAAGGAATTGCAGCCATTGCTCAATATCAGGGCACAGTAGAGAGATGACCCTTTGTGGCAAGAATTAAAAACAGGCAGATAAACTTTTGGTCACCTTGGGAGAGCATGCAACCTGCCAGGTGTGCAGAGGTCGCTTTCTTGGTGAGATCAGCATCTCACAAATTTCAGCAAGGTCAGATAATGTGCAGAAATTATCTTTTTCTCTCTTTCCAAAAGAGAAGCTGGGAAAAAAAAAAAAAAACCTATGATACTGAAAAGGTTGTACTGATACCTAATCTGATAACTGCCCAAAATACCTCATGTTTGGGCTGCTGTTTACAAACTCTCAAACTCTGAGGTTTTCAGGGTACTTCTTCCAACTGGCCTCCTGTGCCTGTGACTGCCATCTGTCAAAGGTATTTCGCTCTTGTTCCATTATTATAATCCTACAACAACTGGTCTGTAATCTATTAAAGCATTTTTTTCTCAGAAAGAAGTGCTTAAACTATAAGTTAAAGCAAGTGTATTAAAATGTTGTGTTAGAGACAGGAAACAGAGGCACTGGGAGAGACCCCTTTGTCTAACCTTCTAGACACTCCAAAGCACATGAGACAAATTAGAACTATAAAAAGACATAGAAAAGACTCACACATTACCCAAAAGGCCACTGGATACCTTGGGGTGGCTATAGCATAAATATACACTTGTTGTTAGGAAGCTATATGCACATATGTCTCATTGATACTAGGCTTGTCCCACTGTCCACTGCAAAGTGGTTATGTCCAATAAGATAATCCAACCCTTTTTCAACCAAAAACCAAGGAAAAAAACTCCCATTTTTAGATCCTCCTATGGCTCTAATGCCACCTGAGCTCATGGCAAACCATGGCCATGTTTTCCTGTCCAAATGGAAGTATCACCAGTTTTATTTAACAGAGAGAAATCACAAGATGTTACCCATAACCACCTGGAAAATCAAGAGTACAAGGGAAATACGAATCCAAAACTTGAGAGGTTTTTTCTTTTCCTCTGACACTACAAGAATGAAGAGGCCCTTCAATTCCCTAAGAAAACCCAAATGAAAGGGTTTTCTTAGGGAATTCTTAGGGAATTGAAATGAAAGGCACTGGATAAATAATCCCACCTCCTTTTCCAGCTTCAGATGCACCTCGCTTAATGTGCATTGGATGAATGAGCTACTACTTCCACCTTATTTTAGGAAAACTCCTTATGAGCAGATGATTAATTTGCAGATAGGTGTCTAACATTAGGCAGCTAAGTTGAAAGGCAAAAGAGAAAAAAAAAAGCATATGGACAACATTTGCAGCCAGTCGCAACTCTGTTCCAGAGCAGATGGAGGCCTTGTCATTCAGGGGTTTCCTCACATACACCAAGCAGTTCAGTGGGGATAGGGAATGGGGCTTCTGTTTGGATGCTTCTGTCTGGAACCAGATTAGAGGAAAGCATGCTTTTCAACAGCACACGCCTTGTGTTACATTAAACATGCATGTGCAACTTCAGCTTTTATTCAGCGATCTGAAACTGAGCCCTACAGGGTGCTAAGGGTTAGTGAGTTTTTGTTTGTTTATCTGTATGTTATTTTACAGTTTCTAGTGCCCAAGGAGTTTGTTAAGAAATTAAGACACCTCGCTAAGGCTATCCTGCTGTGGTGGCTGCCTCCTAATATTTCCCTCCTTTCTTCGTCCAGCAGTGCTTGATGCTCACAGGGAAAGAGAGAACACCACAATGAGAGGAGCCTCATCAGACTGGGTATAGATGTTTGGTCTTAATTAATTGAGAGTCATTTCTCTGTTTCCTGGACTTTTAATAACATGAGGTACTATTGTTTAGAAGCAGGTAGGCACAAGCTTTTCCAACAGGGAAGATCACTTTGCCTTCTGCTGACTCACATCCACTGCCAGACATCACCCTTCCCAAGGCAAAAGAGCAAGAAGGCTCCTTGACATATGTCCTATTATCCCGCTTCTTATAGGGAATCTGGCTGGCCTCACCCACCTCCTTGCACCATGGGCTCCAGCAGTCGGCCAAAGTTTGCAGAAAAGTAAAAAAAAAAACCCATAATAATAGTAACAGGCTTAATTATCTCAGCTGCACGGGTGACAGGAGCTGAGCAGTTGCCAGTTTTAACAGCCTGTGGTTGAGAAAAACTGAACTGCATCACCCAGAAGTCAAATGAGGGTCGGTCACAACTCATTTCACGCCAGCAGCTCCAGGGGAGGCGCAGGGCACACACAAATCACTGCGGCGTTGCCCAGAGCCATCCCGTGTGGAGCTGCCAGCTCCGCTTAAAGGAGTCAGACACGAAGCACATGGCACTGGCGAGCCTCCAGGGAGCTGCCAGGCTCTCTGCTCTGGAGTTGCAAGCTGGGATTAACAGTAGGATCCTGTCTTCCAAGTCTGTGGCTGGAAAGCTCAGCTACAGAGGTGGGCTTGGCTTAGAACTGTGCTATGCACCTTGAAGAAGCTGACAAGTCCAGCTGGGCTCTAACCTGATTGGTTTTCATTAACATTTCTCTCTTTTAAGCAACAGCAATAGAAAATAGTGGAAGCAGCTTTTTCTCCAGGGAGCTGGCACAATGACTCAGAGGGTGGCTGGGCACTGGAACCACCCCAGAGAAGGCCTCAAGTCTGCCAGAGTCCAGAAAGCATTTTGACAATGTTCTTAGGCAGTGTGATCCTTGAGGCTATCCTGTGCAGGGCCAGGAGTTGGACTCAATGATCCTTGTGAGTCCCTTCCAATGTGGGATATCATTCTTTGAGTCTATGCATAGCACTGCAACAGCAAACTCTAAAAATCCCCATAAACACCATTAGGAAGAACAACACAATCAGTGTTTGTTATGTTTTTTTGCTGCTCTGTTAGGGTGATCCACACATTTTGAAGAACCAGTACCAAAGTGCCTACAGTGGTAGAGTGGGAGAGAAGGGGAGAAAGGAAGGGAAACAAGAACTGAATCCAAGGTGGAGGCAAGCAGCAGTACAACAGACAGCTGGTGTTTGGGTGGTGGTAAATCACCCTGAAATGAGCCTCTTCCCTCAGCTCAATGAGGCCTAAACAACAAAGGAAGGCACAGCTTGCAGCCGGACAGCCTGCTAGCCAACCACAGACACACATGACAGCTTCATTCAGGAGCCCAGAGTCAATACAAAAGCTCCGAAATCAATCCGACATCCTGCGACCTCAAACAATGCGCCAAATCTTCTCAGAATTGGAGCCCCAAATGAGGGGGAGCAGCATTCAAGGGAGATCAAAACGCAGGGCTGGCATTGAAAGGGACTAAAAAGAAGAAGAATGTTCCCAGTTTATTAATGGTGAGGTCTGGCCGGCTGCATCCCAGCCACCATAGGTTACGTTCATTAAAGGGCAGCGCTTTGCACATATTATGCAGAGCGCCTGGAGAGTATGTGTTGTGTGCGTGTGTCCGCCAGCTTGCCCCTCACTTGCCAGAGATCAGGATGTGCCTTTCTGCTTAGCACTGTTGTCTCTGTCAGAAATTCCTTCTGTGTGAACTGCAAACGGGGTTTTTTCCCACTTGAGTGACTGTATGGGCACAGACGTGCACACATACACACACTCTCTCATCCCTGAGCCTGAAAAGCATAAAGGAACTTAGACAGACTCTTTCTAACTTAAAAAAAAAAAAAAAAAAGAAGGAAAGGGAAAGGGAAAAAAAAAAAGACATTTCACATCCCCTTCCCTCCCAGCCTTACTTTCAGCTCATACACACAAAATCTATTGCAAAAAACCAAAGCATTGCCGCTACTGCAGATGGAGTGATGGAGTTGATTGCTCCATAAACCCCACTCCTATGTTCCATAAAGGACCTGGTGCCATATCACAACAAATCCACAAAGGAGAGCAAGGGAGAAAAAAGAAAATCTGTTTCAGTTCCTGGAGTTGTCCCCTCTGGGCATGATTGCCGCTGATGGGGTAGTTTCACTTGCAGAATCTGTCTTACAGCACTACACAAAAATGGCACCCTTCCCCCTTCAGCAACAAAAAGGCCAAGCAAATCCTTTTTATCAGCTTCCCTTTGAAGGCAGGTGGAAAAGTATAATATAGACATACACAGGGGGAAAAAAAAGAAAAATACCATTTGCAAAAGTACTGCTTGGATTTGCCTGTCCTAATTATCTTCTTTTGAGCTGCCACATTTAAAAGAATCAGACATTGAAAGTTTTCTCTTTCTCAGATACACAGCCCAAGATGAAGGGTTTGCTAGAGGAGGTCAGACTTGAAAAATGTTTCTTTTTTTTGTGCTAAAATGTGAGTAGAGGAAGAGAAAGGACTGAAATTTTTTAAGCTGTCTATGGGTCTTGATGCACATTTCGTATGAGTTTTTACTGAAGACATGTCAAAGCCTAATCACCTTTGCTTTTCACCTGTCACACTGAACTGGTATTCAGAACAGACATAGCTGAGGAACTGAGCAAGCTCTCTCAAATTTGGAGACTCTTAGACAAACAGCAACTGAAAATATTAAATGCTCGTTTGGATGCCTTTTATCTCAAAATTAGAGAAAAAAATTAGTAAAAAATGTGAAATTGTTCAAGGCCATGTTGGATGGGGCTTTGAGTAACCCGATCTAGTGGAAGGTGTCTATGTCCATGGCAAGCGGGTGAAACCAGATGATCTTTAAGGTCCCATTCCAACCCATATTGTTCTGTGATTCTATGAAATGAATGCTAAGAGTCCACAAAAAAATATTTTTGCTTACTCACACTTTTTTTACATTGTCACAAGTCTACACTGTTATTGCCACCACTCTGGAATCTTTAAAGACCATAAATATGATCTCTATCTCCTCCTTTGAGAAGATATTTCAAATTTTACTTTGTGGTAATGTCATACAGATGCCAGATGGCAACTGGGCAAAGACAAGTGTAGCAGATGCAAACAAGCTTTTTAAGGTAGGATGGAAAGCCACCTCTAAGGGCAAGACAAGATGAGGTGATGTCCAAACTCAGGCAAGAAGACTAGAGTAGTCCTTACCTGGTTTATTAACAGTAAGTCAAAAAAACCTCTTCATTAGCATTCGTAGAAAGAGGAAAGCTTCATCCAGTCTGGGTGAGTGCCCAAATATGTGCTAAATGAGTGGTAGGAAATAATAGAGGCTGCAACAATTACTAGCACTGTAGATGAAATAGAGTATGCAGGGACCAAATAGAAAAAAAAAATAGGGTTTTATGTGAGGGTAATAAAAGTGGAAACTTTTTTCTCAGATAACTAGTTAGTCTAAATGCACAGTTTTCAAATTCAGGAAAACTGAGCTCTTATTTGGATGAATGGCCTTTTTTGTTTTGTTTTGTTTTGTTTTATCTTTATCTTTTTGCCTACTTTAAACTCTGCTATTTAAATAATTTAACAAACTATCTTAAATATTTCACCAATAAATCACAGGCTTGTGTTTCTATTTCATGTTAAAACTAATCAGTGGAGGAGTGCCTGAGCTGTAAGTTAAAATTCTGCTCCACCAAGCCAATGATGCATAATCATTTCTCTGCAGAATCTCTAGTGAATAAAAACTTCTCTGCAGAATTAAAGCCATATAAAAAGTTCTTTGTGCAGGCTTAGAAAGCAACTGCTGCCCAGGATCATCTGCATCCTGCCAACAGAATCAGGATTTCTAGAGCCAGTTGGTGTGAAGAGTTTTCCCACCCTGGCAAGCACAAGCATGGAGCTCACAGCTGAATCTCAGACATGGGTGCATTGAGATGGAGTCCAACCCACCAGTCAGGATGCTGATAACATGCACAGAACTCCAAATGGTCCATGTGTGTGATGACTGTATTGGGATTCCATGCTTGTTCTCATCAAAGAGGAGCAAATAGAACAAAATTATGATGTTGGTGGACAAAATGGGTGATTTTTAAGAAAGCTTCTAGGATTAAGGTGTTGAGAATCTGTACCAAGGAACATCAAATCCACTAAGCATCAGCAGGAATAAGATTTCTCAAGTTCCTAAATTGTGTAGCGATTCTAAACCACATTTCAATGAAGCTGAGAGTCAAAACCAACACATTTAGAAAAAGTAAGAAAAGTAGACCTGCCTCTCCTCACTCTCTCCCAAAGTCTGAGTCCATCAAAACAAAGACAGGAAGCCTCATATAGCTACAACTTAGTGCAATTCATGCTAATTTTCTTCCTAAATAATTTAGGACGCATTTAATGTAAGGCACCCTTTAGTCTTAGTCAACAAAATCCAAAATGCATGAATGATGTGAATAGATATACAGAAACTAATAGGTTGCATATTGAATCTAAAAAGCAAATTGAGACAGAGAAAAAAGAAGGCCAAAACAGAAGAGAAGGGGAAAGTGGAATCACTGTCAACTACATTGCTATTAAGATGCCTTTAATTTTGTTTTGTGTCAAATTTTTATTTTGTTTTGTTTCAAAACTTCAAAAGTTATGCCTTTTACTTCAAAGGACTGTTTAGTGGGTAATCTCACTTTGATACCCATAGGAGCAAAACATACACAATTCTATTTGCAAAGAAAAAAAAAATCATCTAGGGCAGCATGACTCCCCTTCTGCAGCTGGGCAAAAACCTCCACATCCCTAAACCTGGCTGGAGCTTGCCTGGGACAGGGGGAGTGAGATGGAAATCAGAGACATCTCCTCCTCCTCCTTGTTTGAGGCAGACATCCCCATCTCTCCTTCCCATGTGCAGCCAACAAGACTTCCTGCACCAACTGACACGGAAACAGCTAATTTACTGCTTTGTGTCAGGAATGCAGCCAAGGTTTCAGTCCCCTGTGCCCTGGACTCCTCTCAGCTGGGCTGCTTCATCTCAAAAAGGGTCTTCCCTTCCTCCTGCCCCTCTCCTCCAACACACACTCCTCCTCCTCTTCTGCTTTTGTAACTTATCTCCCTGCAAGCCACTTCCCAACAGGAGTTGAAATTAAACAGGCTGCCCATATGCCATGGCTCACTTGTTGTCTGTTCCCCTCACTGCCATCTGGCCTATTTGCTCAGCCAAAGAGAAAAACTAAAATAGTGGGGAGGAAAAAAAAAAGAAAAAAGAAGAAAATAAAATAAAGGAAAAGAAAAAGGAGTGGGAGGGATAAGGAAAATAAATGGATAAATCCAGACACAATGAAGACGATGAGGGAGTGATGATGTAGCGATGATGCTGTCTTTCACATCTGCTCCTTGGCCAGGCTCCCAGATAGATCAGTAATGGAGAGCAGTAGAACCAGTGACAATTAACCCAAACATAGTCCTGTTTATTTAACCTGTTCACAGAGATCAACCCATGTGCTGCTCCTCTGGCAAGGAGGCACCACACTCCAGCAAGGAGATTCCCACTGGGAGACTTCCAGCCAGAGAATGAAAAGGGAGATCCTCATCTCCTGAACTGGGCTGGAAGATTCTTCAGGACATGATGACTGTGATACTGGGCCAACATTTTCTTTAACTCTCCTAGTCACCTTATTTTTTCCTATAGTAGCACAGGATAGAGCAAGGAGAGGTGTGACTGTGATGAGGGGGGAAGTTGCATTGGATTTTGATGCACCCTAATTTCCCAAGCTCCTGACCCTGCAAAACCAGAGGAAAAGAAAGAAACAAAGTGGCAATAAAGACATCAGAAAAGAAAAAAAATATAAAGTTTTCCTAAAATACACTTATTTCCACACTGCATCTTTAATAAAAATGACATCCCTGAAATTGCAGACACCAGAAATTTTTTTGTTGTTTTTTTTTTTTTTCTTTTTGAAAAGGGAAAAAGAAAAGAGGATGGCTCAAGGATCTGCATGGCTTGCCATTACAAAACATTGTGGCAGGGTGAGAGCAAGTCTGAAGGCAAAATAGAAGTTATGTTTGTTTTTTAAGCTGAAATGAAAACTTCAAGGTTAAAAAAAATAGATTAACCTGAGAAATAGTTTTCTAAACCAGAGAACTACAAAGCTGCTTAAACAGCAGAGTGAAAAGGAGAGTAAGAAAACTACTTTTTTAACATCTTTTACTGATTTTTTTTTTTTTAACTTGCAGTGAGAGGTTGCATACCTGTGCAGATGGGTGTCAAAAGCCATATGGTTGGTTCCTCTGGAGGCAAACCCCACTGAGCCACGGGATGATGATAATTACCATTAGAGCTGCATGAGATCATGCAGGGGAATCCCCTGCAGGGAGAGGCAGCTGGGGAGGAAGAGCAAACCTCCTCTTTCCAGGGGTTGTGTTTGGGCACAGATGCTGCCCAGAGGGAAAGCTGTTGCACAGATAGGGAAGCATAGAAAGTTCTGAGTTGGAAGAGACCAATCACAAGGATCATCAAGTCCAGCTCCGGGACCTTCAGAGAACAACCACAAGATTCACCCCAAGATTCACACCATGTGCCTGGTACTAGAGAACAACTCTTTCCCCACCCAAACAGACCACTTGTAGTCATCCGAAAGGAAGCGCTTTGTGAATGCAAAATACTTTGTAACAAGGGAAACAGAAACCAGAAGTTCATGTAAAACCAAAACACAGCAGCATTTCCATCTTTAACATTTTTTGCAGTCACCCTGTAGACGGTCTCCATATTTAGGAATGTACAAAAGCAGGAACAACCAGGAAGAAGTCCTGTATGAGGTGACGAATTTCACCACAGGTTTTGGCTGATATCACCAGCCCGTCCTGCCTCCACTGTTGCAGCTTATGATCTCACCATGAAGCACCTCTGTGGAGTCATTCCCTCCTATCTCACTTTGCCTAATTACTTCCATAGCGTAACAGAGATATTTCCTACAGCTGAACGTTTGTATTCCCAAGAGCTGGCACCTGCCAGGTCAAGTTCCTCAGTCTTTACATTTGATGTCACTGCTGCAGGAAGGTGTTCCAGAGAACAGAAAAGCACACCAAGACAGCAATCAATCTGATTCCTCCATATGGATATCCCGTTGTACAAAAAGGGACTTGCTAAACATCATATTACATTATTCTACAGAAATAGGGTTGAAGGAAAGAGGAATTGTGCTGACTACAGTCTGTCTAACACTCCATTAAATCAGAATTCTCTCATTAGGGATAACAATGAACTGCAATAAAATCAATGGGAAGGCAGTGCAGCATGGAAAACTGGGAAGGGGAAGGTTATTTTTTCTTGTACTTCTCATTTTGAGATGTGGGAGCTGGGAGCAATCAACACTGAGCTATTGGCATCCAAGCTGACTCCTGCATTGCCTTTGAGGTCACAGTTTTTCACCACAACAACTAATTCATCCTGTGAAGGGAATGAGGACACTGGGCATTTTGTAGCCCACATGGAAAGCTCCAGAAGATCCTCTAATGTGCTCACTCACAGAATGCCACTTTTGGCAGGTCAAGGAGCAGCAAGTACCAATTTTCACCTCTCCAACTGGAGTTTCTGAGCATGAAGCCATGCCAAAAGAACATAATTCCACATTTACACTCTCTAGTGAGGTTTCAAGTGATAAGGGAAGATGTTGTCCTCTCATGACTATGCTATTGGCATGACACTGAGAAATTTTGGGGTCCTTGACCTCTGAGAGGTTTTTGTATTTAAAAATCACTTTCACTGTCTCTGATTCCTTCCCTTCTCCCATGTTTAATTACAAGAAATCTTTTCATTATAGGAGGGCTTGAGAGTAGTTTCTCAAATAAATACTCTAAACTACTATACCTAAGGTGTTCAACTGTGACTCCTTGATTTATACAACAGAACTGAACACGTACAAAGCTCTCACATCCAAAAATTGGATTAATACAGGCGTATGGAATCCATATTATGGGTATATATGGGTAATTCTCCTCCAGCAGCTACAAGACCACTGGTGATGAAATTTAAGGGACTGTGTTTGCCAATGTTGGCCTCACAGCACCAAAGGGCAATTGTCACCTTTAAAGAGGAGATTCCCCATATGCCTAAACATATGGGCAAAATGGGCAACACACTCAGGGATTACTTCTGTGACAAGCTTGCACTCATTGGCCAAGGAAGCCCAACCACATCATTTGTATGAAGGGTCAAAGATATGAGAGGAGTCTGAAGCCTCTATAGTGAGTCATGACAGGACCCAAGGGATTGAATGATGTTGTGTTAGGGGAGGTTTGATATCAGGAAAAGGTTCTTCCCCCAGAGGGTGGTTGGGCACTGGAAGAGGCTACCCAGAGCAGTGGTCACAGTGCCAGCCTAGCAGAGTTCAAGAACTATTTGGATAATGTTCCAAGGCACCTGGTGTGATTTCAGGGGGTGTTCTGTGCAGGGCCAGGAGCTGGGCTCAATTACCCTTGTGGATCCTACACTTCAGGATATTCTATGATTCTATGAAGACCTGAGTCCCTTTATCCTGATAGTCTTACATTGCCCTGCCATGAAACCTATGGGTGTTAGGGTAAGGCTATCAGTCTTGGCTTAACTAGTGGGTCTTATCAGATTGTCACCCTTGGGGGTGCTTTAAGGCCATCTGCCACCCCCAGCTTCCTGTGTCAGCTGTCTCAGCATCTGTCTTGGAAGTTCAAAAAAACCCCAAGGCTCTGAGTCACAGTGGGCCACAAATCTACTGTGTAAGACTGGACCTAAACCTCCACCTTTCTGCTGCTGCTAGAGCTAAAACTACAGGAAACAGCATGGTCACATGTAAATCAGTGGCAAGCATGGAGAGATAGCCAGCTGCCGTCCAGGCAGCATACTCTGCCTCAAAGGAGACAAAACACAACCAAAACCTCCTTAATTCCCAGCAGAAGCTGGGGACTGCCCAGGCAGAGAAGCAGAGTGCTGGCAGACACAGCTCCAGCCTCCTCCCTGGCCTGCCTGGAGCTTCAAAGGCCTAAGCCAAAGCAGCAGGAGGAACTAAAATGCTTAGAAATCTTCAGTTTGGACTTGTTTTAGCAATGGTGTAAGTGAACAAATGAATAAATGAATAAATAAATAAATAAATAAATAAATTCCCAAAAGACCTCTCTTATCTAACTACATGTTTGTTTTCATTTAAGTTCCCTAAAGGTGATGTAGGGTTTTCTGAGAATGCCTGAAGTCCAAAAAAACACTCAAATTTCTGTGCATTTTTATTCTGTATCAGAAAAATTACATTTTTAGGGAGGGTAAAGTCTTCTTTGTTTTCATTTGAAGTCTGAGAGAGATCTTTCCAACCAAACATACCAAATTTATCAGCTCCCACCCATGTTACTTCACCATCTTTCCAACACTTGATGTTCTCTTTCTCCCAAGCTTGGCTGTTGTATTTTCTTGAGGTGTTACAACCAAAATCAGTGAGGGAATGATGAAATATATTTGCAGCTCCTAAAATATTCCAAATAAGCGAAGTGTCTTGTAGGAAGCATGGATGATCTGAGCTTCTTCTCTGGTTATAAAATGTTACAACAACGGGGCAAACAACTGAACAATGGCATCAAGATATTGATAGCCCTTACTGCAAAATAGCATCCCTCCCTTTAGTCCCAGATGTTAGACTGCATTGCTTTGAACTGTTATTACCCATCCCTCCCACCCAATCTTCTGGGAAGATAAAAATCAAGGTCCGGGCTGCTGAGTCAGATTACAAACACCCAAATAAGACATTTACTCAGACATAGTTGTTTTTGGTCCCTGCTTCACTGAAACTCTGTGTTATGGGGCTTTTAGGAGGTTCCTTTAATTTCTATCAGAGAAATGAGTTGCTGAGAACTAGAAGCCACACACAATGAGGAAAAAAATAAAAAACATTTATTTTGTGAAGTAGGCAAATTTCTAAACTTCTGGTCAGAAGCTGGCTCTTCTTGATATAAAATCCTGGGCAACTGAGTAGACAACCCTGCAGAAATATTACAACCTGAAAGATAAAGCACTAGACTGGAAATTGTGAAATATAAGATTTTCAGAAGAGCACCACCATGTATGAATAATCTGTGGCAATTCAGGTTACAGCTGTGAGCCTCAGTTTCCCCTGAAAACTGATATCCAAAGTAGTCTGGCTCTCCCTAAAAAAAAAAACAAAAAAAAAAAAAAAACCCAGAAACAACAACAACAACAAAAAAACCAAACACCCAAACAAACAAACAAAAACAAAAACAAAAAAACAACCAAACCAAACCAAAACAAAACAAAAAATCCCCAAGCCAAACCAAATCAAAACAAAGCAAACCAAAGAAATAAAACAACACGAAAACTAAAACAAAAAGAAAATCAAAATAACAACAGCAAAACACCCCTCTGTAGTAAGAGGATAGTATTATGAGAATTATAGAATTATTTTTGAAATTAGAACTTTTGAAGTGACCAGACACATCAGTTCCCTGAAAGAAGCTCTTCTCTTTTTGTTGTATGAAAAAGTACAATTTCCCACTCCGGGGTGAGCTCAACCTTCAGGTCGCTACAGTTAAAGACACCCCAGCAAAGTTTAGATTTTCCATTTCTCTTGGGCTTTTTCAAGTCTCCTTTTTAGTTTCTGTTTATATTTCCTGTCTTGCTGCCCTTTCATTTTCAGGTTTTAGACTTAAACAAAAAACCAAAAGCAGCGCTGACTCAAGATCTTTTTGTGTTTCTCTCATTTTGACTAGAAACCAGAGCAGACCAAATAAAATGAATTATATCACTCTGGGGTTCAAAGTGCTTTGTAGATTTAACTCTTTTCTCACAGAGGATGGTATGTGTTGTCATATCCTTTATTTAAAGGGAGGGAGATCAAAACAGAGGAAGTTACTTTTAATTTTGAGCACAAAACCCATGTTTCCAATTCCTTGGCTTGCATGTTAGATATACCTGGGTTTTAAGGTCCAAAACTCTTTGGAATAAGAACCCCAAACCTTCATGCATACATGAAGTGGCATGTGTGCTGAAAATGTTCATGATTAAATAAAACCAAACTTCCCTTGCTCAACACAGAGGGATAAATTTCCCTTTTGGAGGTGAACAGGGGCTTGTGGCTGAGAACCACAAGGTTCTGAGGTCCTTGCTGCAAGACACTGTTTTGTTGCAAGACACAATTTTGTGTTGGTCTCAGATGCACCAGCCTCTTAACATCCCCAAAACAAATAAACAATGACAAGTTTTTAACTGAATTTGATTGACTTCTCATCCTCTTGCTTGTTTTTCTTTCTTTTTTCTTTTTTTGTTTTGTTTGGGTTTTTTGTTGTTTTTGTTTTGTTTTTGTTTGTTTGTTTGTTTGTTTGTTTGTTTCCTGGCAGGGTTACAAATGAAGGATCAGCTCTTTAGAGACTGCAGCTAAAGCTGTTAAAGCTCCCTTGCTCCCTGCACTGTGCGGAGTGCAGAAGATGAGTGCTCACATCTTTCTCCTAATTTCAGCACCTAGGAATTATTTCCCTTATCCTGCAATTTTGACCTATTTTCCTTTCAGTGACACTTGCAGTTAGAAAGCAAAAATCCAGTCCCAGGGGAATATATGGGATGTTTTACATCCGAGGACAACACTTCAATGCTTTTTTTTCGGACTGCAAAAGAAGGCAAGACAATCACCTGCTTGAGTGAGCTCTTTGGACGAAGCAAACAAGTGTCACTTTGTTCTCCCTTGTGCAACCCAGGCACAGACTGAGGGGGTAAGGGAAGGTCAAGACAGACCTGTGATTTAAAGGCAGGAGGATGGTTTGATGACTGAATGAGTCAGGGGCTTCACTTGCAGCTCATGCTGACAAAGAGCATTATGCAGAGGGAGACACAGAATCTTTTAGACTGGAGAATACTCCAAGATCATGGAGTCAAACCCCAGCACTGCCAAGGCCACCACTGACCTATTCCCCCAAGTGCCACATCCATGTGGCTTTTAAATCCTTCATGGGGTGGTGATATTGCCCCCTTTGATGAAGGAAATTTTTAATATTTAATCTAAACCTCCCCTGGCCCAGCCTGAGGCCGTTCACTCTTATCCTGTCTCTGTTCCCTGGGAGCACAGCCTGACAACCCCCCCCACCCCGCCCCCAGCTGTCCCCTCCTGTCAAGGAGTTGTGCAGAGCTACAAGGTCCCCCCTGGAACTCCTTTTTTCTAGGCTGAGCCCCTTTCCCAGCACCTTCAGCTGCTCCTGGGGCTCCAGGCCCTTCCCAAGCTCCATTCCCTTCTCTGGACACACTCTCTGTTTGTGTCTCAGTTTCCCCACTGTAACGTGTTGACTGTGCTGCTTTATTCCCATCACAGGACTCCTCAAAAAGGCCAAAATCTGCAGTGCTGAGCAACCAACACAGCAGCTGCTTCATAGTCACAGGCAGAAAAAGAATCATTCCTTGCTTTGCTCCAGCAGCAGGAATATTGCCCCAACCCTGTGAACTGCTTTCCAGGAGCAACTGTGGTGCAAGGCCAGCAGGATGGAACCCTGGCAGCCCTCAGCATGCCTCACTGGAAGCTGATCCACAAAGCCAGGCAAGCTTTCCTTCCTTTTGCTCAACAATAAAGTTTTGGAGCTGTTGATTAATGCTGAAGCTTTAACCAAGCTCATATTGACTATAAGGAATCACTTGACTGCCTCTTGGGCATCTTTAAGGAGCACATGAGATTCCAAGAGCCCAAATGCAACACAACTTGCTGGCCACAAACTGGGTACTCTCCTGCCAAAACCCTCCTCTGCTGCAGTTATAGCATGCTCCAGAAAACATTTTATAAGTCAGCCTCCCAGCTTTATGACAAGAGCATTTAGAAGGGAACGTAAACTTTGCTGACCCTCATGCTGCTTTTTGGCTTGAGGAGCTGTTTCTTTTTACATCTTTCTTCCCCTACTCCCCGACTCCTTAACTAAGACCACATTTCTAAGAAAGAAGGAAATTGTGTTAATTGAAACCTTCTCAGTACATTATCAGCTTTCGAGGGAGCATTTGTGGAAGGGGAAAGCAGAAAGCTTAAGGCAGAGGGTATTTGGAGGATTAAATGACCCTTTGAAGGAAGATGTCAGGGTGTGAAAGGCCAGGGAACTGCTTTTGGTGACATCAACGTGGCATGTCCTACTCACAAATGCCACCAGAGTTTCCCACTCACATCTAGAGCAAGCAAGGAATGCCAGAGAGGTGGCCCAAGACAGAAATCAGTGCAACCAACCTGTGATGCACCAGAAAAACACAATTTCTCTCTCTTCACTTCCACAATGACTGTAATAGTCCTGTCTAGGCACAACGGCGTCATGCATTGCACAGGCTTGAAACACAGCTGAGTATTAGCCGTGTTACAAGCAAATAAAATCAAGGGTTGAGTAGTTGTCATGTTTTATGAATACATCATCAAATCTCATTAATCTCCTGTCCAGCAGATGAGAGATGGATCCTTACAACATCTGGATTTTTCACAGTAGGACCTCCATGCTATAAAGAAGACTTCCAAAGAAAGGTTTGATGGAGCTTGGAGCAACCTGATCAGGTGGAAAATGTCCCTGACCATGGCAGCACCTTGGAACAAGGTGATCTTGAAGGTTCCTTCCAACACGAACCTTTCTATGATTCAGTGAAAGAAAGACTTATGTAGCTGCAAAAACATCAAGTATTGGTCAAATTCTGCTTGTGACACATATTAAGTTCAGCAGGGCAGCATTTTGGCTCTGCAGTTGCATGGCAAAAATGAGCAAGCAAAAGGTAAGCCCCAGACTCCAGGGATTTCCGCAAGAATAAACACAAAGCTTTTGGAAACAGGTTTAGTGGGAATAGTGTTTTTATTAAAGTCCTCCTATTCTTCCTTCCCTGGCTGGCTGACTTTCCCTGTCTCGATCTGCAGCCTGCCTGAATACCACCCAAAATATTTTCTCAATTAGAGGAGAAAACAGGAACTTGCCACTTGTCTGCCTCTATTTTGCTGCCTGTCAGCATTCAGCAAATATTTCAATCGTAGCCCTTTGCATGCTGCTAGCCCTGGTCATTTAACCTTTGGCCCTTCTCTAGGCTAATCCATCGGCCTTTACCTTCAAACCTTTACAGCCAGGGGCTGACCGCAGGATGGGCTGGCAGAGAGGGAAGGATGAAAGGGGTGTTGTGAGCGGTAAGTCATGCCAGATTTCATTGCAATTTAAGGAGGGTGAGCAGAGAGAATGAAAATTTCTGACCATGGTCCTCAAAGAATTCAACTGCCAGCAGATGAGATTTGCTCTTCCACATCCAGGTGATGGTGAGGGAAATTAACAGTTTTTAAGAAAAAAAAAAAAAAAAAAGGGAAGGAAAACCTCTGTCATCTCAGCTCTCCTTCATGTGGCTGGCAGCATCCTGAGGCACATACCTAATTGCCCGTGGAGACTTTGCTCTGCTGCCTCACTTGCTCTCCTTCCTGCCACACATGTTGCTGAGATTAGTAGCTAACAGTTCCACTATCAAAAGTGCATGTGATGAAAATAATGCCCAGAGCACTGCCTGTCAGCCTCAGAACTGCCTCCTCAGCTTTGGTGGTGAAGCACCCCAAAATCTCTGCTCACCTGGCCTGCCACTCAGCTGAGCATACTCTGTGGCTCTCCAGGGGTGGTGCCCAGCTGCCTGCTCTATGAGAAATCGCTGACCCTTCCATCACATGGATGCTTTAATTGTTCACATCGGTATTTTGTTTCTCTCTGCTGTAGACAGTTTGCTGTCAGTTATCTGTCCTTCATATGTAATTAATTGTCCTATCTCCTGGCTCATTAGAAACAAGCTCCTCTCCTCCCCTTCCCCTTCTCCCCCAGTCAAGTCACAGTGTGCATTATTTAGGTTAAATCATGTTTAAGTAACTACATAAATAGTAGGTCGAGTTTGCCTTTTGTCTAGGCTGAGACTGTTGCTTGGCTCCTTTCTCAAAGCACCAGACCAGGAAAGCCCTTATCCCTAGAAGCTCTTGAAGGGAAATCCTCACTGGGCAGAGCAGCCGTGCCACCCCAGGAGCAGGGAAAGTTCCTCTGAGCAGAAGGTTCATCCAGTAGGTAACAAAAAGGAGTTGCCAGACTTTAATAAGGCAGGTACAAAAGTCAGCACTGCAGAGGAAAAATCCTGCCAAGGGGATGTTCATCATACAGCAGGTGATAAGTGAGAGAAAGGTGAAGGTTGGTTTGTTTTTTTTTAAATTTTTCCCCCTCCAGACCTTATTGCCAACAAAATGCACCTCAAGGGACATCACACAAAATGGGTCACCCACTACCACCTTGCAGCTACAGCACCGAAACTCAGGTGTGGCAATGCACATGAAAGATTTCTGAGTGTTCATCCAATTAAGAACAAAATGAGAGCTTATGAAGTAGATTCTCTCAGTGCACCAATTACAAAAAAAAACCAAAAAAACCCAACAAAACTAAACCAAAAAAAAAAAAAAGGAGGATGTGGATATACAGGTTCAATCAATTTAAAAACCAAGATGAATCATCACCTTGAACTCAAACGCAACCTGCACTGAACTGTGTTTTAGTGTTACAGTAGTAAAAGTGAAACCTGTAAAGTTCATTTGCTTATTTTTCTGGGCCAAATCTTTATGTCCTTGTAAACCATTTTTCCTGTGCCAAAGTACTGCTAATATCACCTGATGCAAAGACTTGAGGATTTAAATATCTGGGAATAACCACTGACAGAACAAGCATGATAATGCTTGTTTCCTCAAGATTTCCAGCTTAGTTTAAGATATTTAATCATCTGGAGGAGCTTTGGGTGAATCACCTGAACTTTTGGATACCAACTGCAGCCAAGACCTCCCATCCTCCTTGTGTGTGCACATCCCCGTTGACAGACTGAGGCTAGCCAAGTGCTTTAACTGATTGGACCAGGCTCAGCTTTGCTGGATTGCCTTCATAAAGGTTGTGAAGGGCTTCTGTGAAGACTTCCACGTGAAATGCACTGCAGACATTTCCAGCGCTGTTATTCAAAACTAAACTACTGCTCAGGGAAGCTGTTTATACCAGTAATGTGAGGCAATGAAGTTCTCTTTTGCTACCACAGTTTGGGCACTAATGATGGCATAACAAAAGCTTTCTGGGCTGCCTGAGACCAACGAATCCAACAAGTGACATGGAAAGACCACCACAAAGAGCCAGGCGCTAGTTCAGTTTTCCAGTCTATCTACAGCTGGTCCTCTCCTCCACAAGGGCTTAGAAAGGATGGGGGTCACTAAAGTTGTTTTCCACAAAGAGCCAGGCGCTAGTTCAGTTTTCCAGTCTATCTACAGCTGGTCCTCTCCTCCACAAGGGCTTAGAAAGGATGGGGGTCACTAAAGTTGTTTTATCAGAGACCTCCAATCTAAACATGCTGCCTGGGCTTAATACAGCTAGTCTGCCAGGGAGATGCGCTGCTATTGAGCTGAACCCTGCAAAATGGCAGTCTGGCTTCCCAGCTCACTCTCCTAACTCTGCTTGTACTGCTTTGGGACACAGTCCTCCCACTACTTTGTTGCATTTTAGATGGACAAAAATATAAACTAGCCACAGCTTGGTTAATCAGAAACACACCAGCTTTTAAGTGATGTTGTATGTTTAATAATATATGCCTTAAAAAAAATAAAAATGTTCTCAAGGAAAGGAGAAAGGAAGGAAGAAAGAAAAACATGCATGAGTGGGGGAAGGGGGAAAAAGGACAACAATCTGAGACTTTCAATGGGAATGTCCAAAAATAACACAAACAGGATCTCCCTGCCATCTGCTTCGATCCTCTCTGAATGGCTTTCAAAGCAAAAAGCCTTGCCAAAACCTGACAAACAAAGCACTGAGCATCATTTTTAATGGAATACCAATACTGTGTTCTCTCTTCCCCCTTTTTACTTCATAGACGCACACCTTCCACACCCCTCCAGCTGCCAAATAAATGACATTATGCAAAAAAATTTGCTTCGGTTACGAAGCTGAATAAACAAGAAATAATTTTGCAAGTGGTCCCATATGTCTCTGCTTCTCTGCTTACAATGGACACTAATAAGATTTGCCATAACTAATTCTTTCTTTCACACCACTACCCTATTTTCTAACTTAAAAAAAAAAAATTAAATTCTGGATATCCCATGTGCATTTTTCTGCAACTTTCACACAGTTGAAACACAAGGGTTTCAATGGCAAAGCCCATCCTTCATAATGCAGACATTTGCAACTTAGTTTAGGTCTTTCATTGAGGTTTAAATGTGAGTTTTACTTCAACCTAAAATGAACAGAAGAATATTTGACACTTGTTTTGTTTGATTTTCTATTCAGATTTTTAAAAAAGAGATGTCTAACAGGGTTGATGGGAAACAGGGAGGCATAGGAGAGCTGCACTCTTAACACCAAAGGAAGTGTGTCAGTGCACATGAAGTAGAAAATCTTGACTCCAAAAGCAATGTGCTTGCACATATAAAAAAGAAACAAAATTCATTGGCTGCAAAACCCAACAACTCTCCTATTTTCTTTTCAGCCAGCTAAGCAGACCAAACTTCTTTCCTGTTGGTTTTTTTTTTTTTCTCAGTTGGTTAGTTTTTTGTTTGTTTGTTTTTTGTTATTGGTTGGGCTCCTTCCAAGATTCACATCTTGCCTGGCAAACTTGAGAAGCAAACGCAAAACGCTTAAATCCACACTTTTGTGCACTTTGTCCCCTCTGCTCTCAGGATATTTTTATGCACCAGGAGCACACCTTCGCCAGCGCCGATCAACCTTTCTTTTGCTTTTGTCTCTCAAAAACATCTGAGGCCTAAATTACTTGAACAAACAAAGGCGATTTCCCTCCCTCTTTCCCCCGTCGCCCACCTCCCCCCTCCTCCTCCTGCACACAAATGGCCTCACACCAGACGGGATGGAGGGAGGGTTCCCAATTACACCTCTTTATTAACGAGGGGCCACGGCGGGGGAGGCACGGCGGCAGTGCGGGGTACAGACTGTGCCTGCTGGCTCCTTCCTGACACCCAAAGCGCGGAGCAGGGCTCACGAGGGATCTGCTGGGAAGCGGCCCAAGCGCCGGAGCTTTGGCCCACCTGCCGCCCATGGTGGGTGGGCATCGCTGGTCTGCCCCAGCAGCACATCTGGGAAAGGGTGGCAGGAAAAGCCTGCAGGGAGCCCTGTTGTTTCTTGCAGCTGGTGGACGGGGAGATCTGGGCCATGGTGGAAGAATGACCAATCCAGCCAAGCCATGGGGTGGGAGCAGAGGTCCTGCCAGCAGTCAGGGCAGTGGGTATTTGGATGCCTTCTCCAGTGGCCCCAGGTGTTGCACCTGTGTCCTCAATTTTCTGCTTCAAAACCTTAGGAAAGAGCTGGAAACCTGCATTCTCTTCTATCATTAGAGGTGTCATGGTCTAAAGCTGTCTCTGCCCATGGCAAGGGTTTCCAACCCAAGTCATTCTGTGATCTGTAACAGTTATAGGGTGCTGCCTTCAATTTTCTGTAAGTACATTCTATCATCTAAGTCCCTTTTCCCTGTCGTTGTGGTAATTAATTTCCTTGTTCTAATAGAAAAGATAGGAACGTGTTTTTTGATGGTCAAAATCAAAACCCTTTCTTTCTCTCGTGTTTCAGCCTCAGGCCACCTTTGCACTCACCCACCAATGCTGTGATATCACACCTGGTGGTAAACTTTCTGAGCCCCTTGGGCCTCTTATTTACCCATCAGACCCTCTCCAGCCCTGCCTGCATGGCTGTCTCCATCTGGCAGAGCCCAAATCCTCCTTTCTCCTTACCTCACTGTTTAAATTCCTCTCCCACTGGGCTGCTGGCTTTTCCTTGGGAACAAAGCACAGGCCTCTTGAGCAAACACTTCTACCCATCTGTGTCCAACAGCTATGACAAAAACAGCTCCCCTTACTCCTAAAGGTCTCCCCAGACCTCATAACACATTTCTCCTTTCTGAATCCCACCCTCCCACTCTCAAAACTATATTTGGTCACTTTGCCCAAGCTTTAGGCTTACTTATTTACAGACCTTCGTGCTACCTGTGGTCCTTGTTGAGTCTCTTTGGTGTCAACCTGCATCTGTTTTCACACAATTGGCAAGTCTGCGGGCAGGCAGTCAGAGATGCAGAGAGAAAAGGGGGCTATAAGGGGAGCATAAAGCTTTGCTACTTTTTCCAGCCAGGGATTAACACATGGTTTTTAAACAAGGGGAGTCCCTTCCCAGCTGACAGCAGCAGCTGCAGCTTCTGACTTGCTCACAGAGTGGCAGGGAATCGAATCAAAGAGAAAAGAAGAAAGAGGACAACCCTTCCTTGGGGAGTAGGAAACACAATACAAGTTATTCTAAAATCCCTGAAAATACTGGCTTGGTTTTAGGTCAGGCTCTCCTTCCTCCTTCTGTCCTGTGTGCCCCTACCCCCTCACATACACCCCACTCAACAAAGGCAAATTGCTATTTTCCAAAATTCTTATGAAAGCCAACCCGGCAGATGGTTCTTTCCATGCTGGGGAGGAACAAAAAGAAAAACCTGCCAGGATACACATCACTGAGATGTGACAAAGATGGGCATGGTGGCTGGCCTTTGACCCAGAGATTTCATAGGCCTATTAAACCATGTGGCCAAGATGGACTGAGTCGACTTCTATCTCCAGCACACAGCTGCTGTACCCCGTGGGCTTGTGCTGAGTATATTAGATTAAGTGAGGTCAGATCAACTGAAAAGAGACAGGGTTTCTATCTCCCACTTTTCACTACCTTAGGACATTCTTCAGCACCAACATCTAAGCAGGTCGAAGAGAAACTCAGTGGCCAAAGTTACTTACAGATAGTAAAAGACTTAAGAGAGTAACTTGCAACAGTCCTACTTTACCAAAGTCTTGCATATATATCAGTGATATGAACTCCAGCAAATGCAGAAAGCCAGCAATAAATCACTGCCAGCCCCATCACACTCAGACGCCTCAGGTTGAGCATCTGGCTGTGTATCACAAGCTGCCCTCCTTTTTCTTTAAAACATCCTCTAGATAACATGAACAGCCAAATTACATCCCAGAGCTCCACATCCCAAGGACCCAAGCTGGCTCCAAGGATGAAGCATGGCTTGGTTATGCACCACAGCTGCCAGCCAAAGCACAGGGAGCAGCAAAGGATGTGCTGCCCTCCCGCAGAGCCACTCTGTTTTGTCACTGATTCCCAAGGAGCACGCTGGCAGCCGCTGTCCCCCAGTGACTAAGAGCAGCTCCTGCCCACGCCCAGAGCTGATGGCCTAAGGACAGATCAGTCCCTCCCCATCACCCCCTTCTCATTTCTTCCTGTGATGGTTGTGCTGTAGTCACAGAAGCAAACAGGTTTTCCCACGCATGCCCCCCCGCACCCCCCCCCCCCCCCCCCCAAATTTCTAATCAGGAATGTAATTACAAGTGGTGCAAAGAGAGAAAAGCCTGCAGTGTATTTGTCCTGCTGATAGCATAAATTGAAGAAAAGTATCCTGTGGAAAGCAAGATGCTGTCTTTGGAAGAGAACTTCACCAGCTGTGTGCTAGTGGACACCATGTCAGAAAATAGACAGGACAAATTAATTATTCCCTTCCAACCTGCACACAACATGGGATATAAGAACCAGAATACCTTGTAAATACAGCAGCATCAGTTCCCAGTGGAAGATGCAATAAAAAAGTGCCTTAAAGCTCCCTGTTAATGTGGATTAGATAGGTGACTAATGTAGGGACTGTCACTGCAAATGAACAGTTGGTGGGAGGCAGAAATGAGGATTGATCAAAACCCTGTTAATGCTGCTGCTCCTAATGGAAAAGAATATCTGCCTCAGGTCTCTTTTCTTAGTCTTAAAAGTGACCTTTCATCAAATTACCCACTTTGGAATACCGCAGGTAAAATTTTGGCGAAGCTACGCAGGCTGGCACAATGTTGTACTAAGGAGTGGGTGAGACTATTGATAAAATTCTATGTAGTAATCCCAGCGTAAGGTCTACCTTGGAGATATGAGGAAACTTTCCCTCCTGGGAAATGTTTGCCAGCCACCTTACAGAAGTGCCTTCTCACAGAAGCACCAGCTGGGAAAGCAGTGACTCGCCCTGTAGTGAGGCAAGGGTGTGATCATGGTGACTCACTGAAGTCCAGTGCTCGGCCCTCTCCTTGTCAAAGTCCTCAGCTTTGAGAAAGGGAAGCCACATCCTCTGGCTCATTTGCTTGTGCCACCCCATTCCTTCAGAAAGCGAGAGCATTGGGCAAGTCAGAATTACCCATGAATCTCCTCCAGGCTGATTCTCATCTTTCAGCCATGTGGAGGGAGAGCAGCTCACATGAAGTTAGGATGCTGCAAAGTACTGGAATTCCTTAATGAGCCACCCAAGTTTATAGTGGTAGAGTTTTTGTAACACCCAATGTCGATAAAAAGATACCGTCTCTCTCTGTTAAACCTTGCCACCCAGGTGAGAGAGAGCCATGAGAAACTGATGAGGAGATAACAAGTCCTCCAGTAGATATTCCTCATTCAACTCTTACCACATTTTATGGTTTGCAGACCAGAAGGGATTATTAAGGGCATCTAGGTCAACTGATTGCATGCTGGCCCCAAAACTCCACCCTCTTATTTCTGCATCCAGCCTAGCTCTTCCCTGAAATAAGTTTTATCTTTAAGTGAGCAGTGAAGATGCAGAGAGTTAAGCATTTTGAAAGAAATTGATCTGTTTAAATGACAGCTAGAAGAGAACTGGTTTCCAGAAGGGCTCTGCATTCCATGCTTGGAGATCAGGCCACCCCTGGGAGACTCAGCTGTGTCATGGTTAAGCAACCACAGCTCAGTGAAAAGGGTTTGAGCATTAACCCAGCCTGTGACAGGTTCCTTGAGTGAGTCACTTAATCTCATTGCTCTATTTTACATTCTGTACTAAGAGACAAGATCCACTTATCCTCCTCTCTACAGAATGTGAAATTCTTGCAGGAAGACAGGCTCTCCTGATGCCTTCCTTTGTACAGGACCAGACAACAGCAGACATGGATGCACAACAACAGCATGAGACAGCACCTTAAAACCCCATTTGGTTCTGCAAACACAGCTGTGGTTGACTGTCTATCTTTAATGACCATGTCCTCATCTTCAGCTAAACTGTCTTGGTCACAGCCCAAGCCAGATCTCAGGAATACAATCCCATTTGCAACCAGTAGTAAGACACCTTAGCCCTTATGCTGTTCTTTTCATTGCTAGCCCACAGGTACAAGAAAAAAAAAGAAAAATAAGATGTTTTGACTGATACTAACTACTCTGCCCAGTCTGGAGAAGTAGAATTTGCTGTCCATGCTACATGGAAGCAGTGTTGTGCTACTGGTACACACACACCATGGCTTGGCATTCCTTTCCTCATAGGAACCACCTGCAGCTCAGAGTCTAAATATAACCATGATGTAGGAATGTCCTGAAATGCACTTTATGTCCTGAAATGAAAAAGCCAACAGCCACTGGCCTAACTCATATTAGAAATCATGGCAAGAAGTGGAAAATAATGCTCTTATGAAAACACAGCTAACTGGACTTGTCCTTGAGGATCACATCTGAAATGGAATCATTTTAAGGTCCAAGAGTTGGAAAAGTCTCAACATTAAAAAAAACAAAACAATTCATGTTTATTCTGAGTATTTTTAGACCAGTTTCCTAAGGAAACAAGGCTAACATGGTTGCACAGTGTTTGTATGTATGTAAATGCACACACAAACTCCTTTCCTGCCTGCATAATCCTCTCTCCTCATTGTTTTTTGAATACTTTTTCCAGTTTTGATCAACTGTGATAGAAAATCACAATCTTTGGGATACAATATTCTAAGATATTTTGTTCAAATTGTTCTCTGGGAACAATTTGAAGAAGGGAACTCTGAGGGGCTCCCAAAAAGGGCTTAGCTGAAAAGTTCCTTCATCACTATACACCAGAGAAGTCACATAGGAGGAAAGTGGCCAGAAACCAACTTTTGCAAGTCTCTGTTCTCTTAAAAAATGCAAAAGAAAAAACAAGCTGAGGGCACCAGGTAAAGACACACTTTCCCTTCAAATGAACTAAGATGGGTCTATCACTCAGTCCCACTGGCTGGGCAGAGAATGGAGCCAGTGAGAAACCCATCTGGGAATGAAGCATGGACCTGACCTGAGGGGGCTGGCTCTGTGTGTGTGTGTTTGTGTGGAAAAGGAACTGTGGTCAGGCATACGTGGAAGGGGAGGAGAGGAAGAGCTGCAGGCAAAAGCCGTTGCTGGAAGAACATGATCATGTACATGAAGGACTGACACCCCAAAATCTCTGCAAATCAAAACACAACCAGTTTGCAGCCCTGGGTGTACACACCAGCACATCACATCTCCATCTCTGTTAGCCTGGAGGCCATGGTGTTTTCAAAACAACACACATGCACCAACTTGGCTGAAGACTTGCACCCTGTCCTCTTGCAGTTTGGTGAGTGGGGCTAAGGATTTCCACCTGGACCTCCAGCCTCCTGCACTTGTCCCAGTTGCTTCCTTGCAGCATCTCCTCAATCCCAACACCAGGTCTGTGGCTATTTTGTCATGGTTGGAAGAGAAAAACAGCACAAGTAAACAAGGAAATGTCACAGAAAGCCATCGAAACTCAGCTGTGGGAGGGAGAGATTGCTGCAAAACAAAACCTGTCCTCAACACAGGCAGCTTCCCCAAGCCCTGGTCATATGGCAGCTAATCAAGTACACCAAGTCTTCCTTGTCTGGTACTCTGTGTTCAGCAGAAAAAGCCTGCTTACATTTCCTCAGCCCATCCCTTCACTGACAGATATTTGCTCCTTTAGCATCCTCTTGACTAGTTGGGGGAAAACAAACAAGCAAACAAACAAAAAAAAACCCCACCACGATTCTTTGGGAACAGAACTGAGGGATGGATAGGCATCATCTGGCTCAGGCAGAGAACTGAGCTGGAAAAGACACTCTGCCTTATCCCTGTCACAAGACATCCAGATATCCAGGACATTAGGCAAGACAGACACTTCTCCAGAAAGCTTTGGAGGTGAAGGAAGGGTTAAAAGCTGGGATCCAGCACTCCAGCTCTTCACTGAGAGGCTTTGAACCACCTTCAGGTGGGACCATCCTCCTCCAGATGGCTATGCGGGGGATCAAGATGACTCAGCTCCCAGTGTGAGAACCTCAGATGTCTTCATGGACCAGGATGAACCTAAGATGTCCTCACCTCCTGGAAACACTGGTTTCTTAAGAGAAATAATTATTTTTTTCACAAACACAAAACAAAAAACCCCACCATTCATTCTTGTTCTTTTTTCTGTAAGCCTAAGATACTTGAGGTGGGAGACCACCAAACTGCAGCTGTTTCATTTCATTTGTGCCTTCAACAATGTGGTAGAAAGAAAAGCTAGCCTGAAGGGCACCTGGGATGACTATCAAAGAGCTGAGTTTGTGTATCTTTGCACCCATGCTCTTGTGCAGAAAGACTAAAAATGCCAGGAGCCTTGTGCCTGTTAGAGCAGCTCTGCATTTATCTCTCAGCTGCTCAAGAGCCAGATTTGCCTTGGAGGCAGCTAGGAGAATGCTCCTCCACTGTGCTAGCACTTCTGGGGCTCTACCATTATACCATAACCTGGGAAGAGGCTGATCTCTACTCTGCTGGTGTGAGCTCCAGGTACCCAGCACAAGCATCACATAGAACTGCCTCAAGGCAGCTTTACAAAAACAACAAGGACTAAACCAGCACAGATGCAGGTCCAAGCTGAAGGGACAGTGGATGTTCCATCCTTTGGGGAGAGGGGGAGAGGGAGAGGAAGAAAAAGAAGCTGTAAGTCAAGCCTTACCACTTCAGGTAGGTACAGCTAGCCTGCAAGTGCCTTCTTTTCCTTGCTCTGCCACAGAAAGCAAGCTCTTACGTCAACCCCCTGGGCCACATTTGGGATCACAACAGGAAGAGCTGAGTAAGATGACATCTTTTACAGAGATGCCCCTAGCAAAGAGGGATAAGCATGCATGGTGAGCAATTGGATGATCATGCACACAAATCACTGGGGAGATAAGTCCAGCACAGGGGTAATGCAGCAAGAGCTGTGGATGCACACAAGAACCTGGAGGGAAAGTGCAATGTGCAGTCATCAATATAAAGAAGGGGGCAGGAAAGGAGGGGGAGCACTTGTGATCTCCTGTGGAAAAAGAAGGCAGGCAATGATGCCTTTTTGCTGGTCCTAAAATCACAAGCCAGACACAGACGATAAAAGGTGGTTACCTTTGTTAGGATCCTTAGGTGCACAATTCGCCAGGTGGAAAATGCTGAAGATAGACCCATAGCATAACGTATACATATTCGTTATGAGTTCAACAAATTAGCATATCTGACAGAAATCCCCATTTAGAGACATCAGTGGGGAGCTAATTCCTTCCCACTTCAACCTTCTTTCAATTCCCCCTCTTTTAGATAGGAACTTAACTTTATGAAAATATGGCTCGGACAGCTAGTTTCAGCCTTGGCTTCCCCAAGAATCTAACCTTGGGCCCCCAGCTTGGAGGTGCTAGGGAATTAATTTTGTCTTTCTGTCTAATAGAGTACGTGAAATGCTAGCTATAAATACCATGATAGGCTAGAGATCTCCAAATATATGTGTATATAAAATATACAAGAAATATTAAAAGAAAAAATGAAATAGAAAAAAATGCAAAAATCAATTTAGCATCATCAGTGGTGAGAGCACGTGAATGAGAGTCTTTAAGGAAAGGTGAATTACCAGAAGAAGTTCTATATGTGGGGCAGTGAAAAGGGAGACTGAATTGAATTTCAAGGGGGAAAGTGTTAGAAATGCTTCCTGTACAGAAATGGCAAACACCTACAAAAACTCAAAGGAAAAAAAAAGCCACATTGCTAGAAAATCCAGAGATAGAGTTTCCTCTGACTACACACAAGGAAGCTTTACTTCCAATTGACTTGCTGCTGTGCTTATCTCTCAGCAGTAAAATGCATTCACCCATCCCAAAGTCTCAAAAAACCCTAGTGCAGTAATAATTACAAAACCACAAGCTTACATCCTCTGAAGGACATTATGCATATGATGAAAGCTGCAAAGAACCTTTGTGCCTAAAGAAAGAAGGGGTGGAAAATTAAGTGCTTACAGACATAAGAGAAGAGAAAAAAAAACCCAATAAACAAATGCAGGGAAGGGACAAAAAAAGAAATAAAACAAAACCAGAGAAATAACTGTTCATCTGGGACTTGTTAAATGCTACATGGCAGGCAGGGAATGCTGATAGGTTGCTTCATTGCATTTGGTGTCACACTTTCAGTATTCTTCTAGACTGATAATATGTTTTCTTATCTGAAGGAAAAAGCACCTTTAGTGTTGCTGAGGTGGTTGACTCAAACAACCATACTGCAGGTGAGAGAGCAGCAGCTGCTGGGCTTGCTACCCTGCCAGCAGGACATCCTCTGGGGTCCTAGCTTTTTCCTTCCCTACCTCCCTCTCTCCCTCCCTCCCTCTCCAATCAGACTAAAAGAAATGGAGTAATTTGTGGGTTTAGAAGTGGCAACAGTTCAGCCCGCTCCATCCCAAGGTGCCAAAGGGTTGAAACAAGAGAAAACTCTTACAGAACATTTGTGCACTTTCCAGCTGCCACACAAGCAGCCAAAGAAACAGCTCAAGCTATGATTCAACTTCTGAGCAGCCCCGGGAAAAGGGTTAGGAAATTACCCTTACTCTTTTTTTCAAGTAAGGGAAGCCGATGTGAAACTTGGCATAGTCTGGACTTAAAAGAAACCCCAGAAGTTGTTGGGTTGCAGCCAGGCATTCAAGCCAGCAGAGCAGAGGTTCCCAACGCTGGTGTTCCCTCATCCCCTGCCTTCCTCCCCACTCCAGGGCATCAGCAACTGCACCCAGCAAGATCCTCTCCTGAATTCCCTCCCTTCCCATTCAGGATTGCATAACATCCCTGGGGCAATTGCTCACACGGAAAAGCAACATGAGGAAAGTATTTAATGCATGTTTATGTCTTTTAATGTAGTGCAGCAGCTGGAATCAAAGGCAAAAACCTCTGGGCCTCAGCACATGAGCATCGTGGCTCTCCACAGAGTCCCCTTCTAATCACCGCTGCTCTCTGGACCACAGCTTTAGAAATCAAGCACTAGCCCCTATTGCCTAATTAGCAGAGCAGTGTAAAGCTTAGAAACAGGCATATCTTCTTCCTCCCTAAGTGGCCACTGAATAAATGCTATATCCCCAGTTCACAGTCCCTTTTTACATTGCTGGAATTACCAGTCCTTTGTGTACCCACATGCTGTTACTTAAATTGCTTCCATGCTTTCATTACTTGCTCTCAGTGCTGTGTCTATTGAAACTCCTGCAAGAATGCTGAAGTGGTATTTCAAAGCACTGGGGACTGCTGGAGATGTAGCTGGAAATATTATGCTACAAGTTAAGGGGATTTTTCAAGTCTTGATAAAGTTTGCACTTCCTCAGGGGAAAAATAAATTTGGGCACTACTCCATGATGTGCAGGACAACCACTCTCACCCATCAGAGGCACAAGAATGGCGCTTGCAGCTCAGTCTGTATATGTTCTTTGCATCCACCAGCAAGGTGGTAAACCCAAATAATGCTTTGAAACATGTGCAAGGGAAATGTGTACATTGGGCCAAATTGTCCTGGCAAAAAATCCATGAAGGACAGTGGATTGATGCCAGCAGAAGGTCTGTCCCACTCTTTAAATGTGTTGTTCCCTCCTTCTGCTGCCAGGAGCTGCTTTTCTGGAGCTTGTGCTGATTAAAGCAACAGGCAATCAAAACAGCCTAACACTGAAATTTCAAAACCGCCAAAACCATTTAAATGTGACAAATCACTTTTTTTTCCCCCACAACCACTACTGCAGCTCTCAATGGCTCTGCAAGTAAATGCAGAGGGTTCCTGCATGCTCTGCTCTTCCAGGGAAACACACAGATAGACCAGACAGCTACATATCCATGCTAATTTCAACTTGCTGTTTCCCCCTAGCTATCTTTCCCTGAAAAAATTCTGTGCCCATCACAAGATATATATTGGCCATAGGAGAAATCATTCTGCCAGCACCAGAGCTTTTCTTCCACTTGCTCCCAGCCTCCCTTTCTGCAGCGCCTTTGATCACCCCTTGATGCGAGGTGTTCACAGGCTGATCCTGGAAACCCACGAGCTGAGCAGCAGGAGTGTGTGAAATCCCCCCGGCTGCAGGGACGCAGGTTATTCCCCATCCTGGTGATGCAGACTGCAGCTCTCCAGGCATCAGGCACACCCCTTGAGATCACAGCACTGGGGTCTTCCAGACCCCTGCTGGGGACATCTCTGCCACAGCTGTGGCTCAGCAGCTGCCGCCAGGCAGCCGTTGGGTGTTATGCTAATGGTGCACTGGGGCAGCAGCCTTCTCCCCATCTGCTCAGAACACCCACCTGCTGAGTGCTGAGGTTTTTCTGTTTGTTTTAATGGCCAGATTAGACCAGTGTTGACCCAAAGCGCTCCCAGCTTGAGAAGAGGGTGTGTCTGAACACAGCTCCAGCTCGGACCTCGCAACACAGGTGCAAGCTGGATGCAGCCATGTCTGAGCCATAGTCTGTTTCTTTCAAGCTCCTTATCCTCCTGCAATAAAGTCATCACCCTGAGGATAACCATGCTACAAGGTGCCTTTTTCAAACTGTTTTTCCCACTGGGTTTGTTTGGTTTTTGTTTGGTTTTTTTTTTTTTTTGCGCATAACTTCCTTATGCTTAGCTTTATTTATTCAACCTTTTTGGATGACCACACAGAAAAGAACACACCTTCCATACCCATCACACTGGGTGATACATAGAAAAGAAGGCTCTGATTTTGTGTAGTCATAATCTCCACAGCCCATGCGTATAGTAAGTAGGGGTTTGCAGTTCTTTTTTTCCCTCTACATAGCTATGGAAGGTTTGCTTGTGACATCTTTGCTGTCACTGAGCATAGTCTCATAAAACTGCTGCTTCCCCTGAGACCTCTACAAACATTCAGGGAGGACAGGAAGGTGGAAATTAGACATTGCTTGCTGCTAAGAAGGCAGCTCATCCTTTTCAATAGGTGGGAAAATCTCTTCTCAAAGTGTTATAGGCCAAACCTCTGCTGTGTTAAAAAGAGCTACCTCTTTCATGCCCATACAGTACATCACTTAAAAGATTAAGAGAAAAAAAAATCCCCTTGAATTTGGTTTTTTTTTTTGTTTGTTTTCAAGTTCTGCTTGTAAGAAAGGTACTCCAAAAGTGAGTGATGTTAATCTCCCTGGGCTCTGCCTTGAGTCAATGGGAAATATCAATGCTTAAAAAAGTGATTTTGAGTCATGAAAATTTTGGTCTAAGTCAGTCTGCCGAGGAGGATTTCTTCAGGAAGAGGTGGTGGCAGTTAGCCTCCTCAAGGCTTCACACAGCCCTCTGAGCATCCATCACGTATATAAGGGATGGGAGAAGAAGGATCAAAGCTGCATGAGCAGGGAAAACAAGCCAAGACCCAAGCCCTAATCAGTGGGTACCTAAATCTTGGATCAAGGTCTTGGAGACACTTGTGCATCTTTTGTCAAATCTGGGTTCTGTCTGAACTCATCATGAAATCTATGTCTTACTAAGGAGGCAGAGGTGAAGTATTTTTACTATGACCTGACCAAACATACTTAGCTAATGCTTAGGACAGAAAATACCACTAATACAAAAATTTGTGTCCCCAGCAGTGCTGCTTAATACATTGAAACTAAATTTGGTCTATGTACTAAGTGTAGATGACACTACAGAAAAATCAAAAGGTGAAAAAAGCTGAAAACAGCTCATAATGAAGAAAGGATTTTCTTTCTTTTCTCATCCTTACATATGTGAAAAAAAAAAAAAGTTCTATTTTTACCCAGACTTAAAGTATCAAAAATTTCTCTGCAGGAGGATATTTCAAGAAAATTATATGCATTGGAAGAAAATGAGACTTATAATGGAAGTATTTTCTGTAGCATAACTATAGTGCTATTCACACAATGCTGTAATCAAGAATAATGGAGCCCATCACCCAGAATACAGGAATGAATTCAGTTGTTCACCATGCACACACCTCTATTTTAGAAATGCAGTTGAATGCTTTAACTGCCAAAAGGCTTGAGCATTAGTGCTCAGGCACAAAGCAGTTTAGAAGTGGGCTGCTTCATTTCTCACTCATGTAATCATTAATCTCAAAACTCAATTACATACAAAAATAGAAGAAGCCTCGTTGAACTTTTGATCTCTTCTGAACTGGTTCATCTGAAGGATAGTTCAAGATCATTCCTGAAGCATACATGGCAGTGCAGGAAGATACTTGCCCTGTGCTGCTTCAAGGCAAAATCTTGCAAAGGCTATGCCTTGGACACAGATTGTTTGAGAAGATTCATTCCTTCCCTCTCCCTCTGCTTCTGTGAGAAACTGGAAATATTTAAAAATGGGACCTACCTTCTTTTTGGAGTGTGATCTGTCCTCTTCTTTAGTTGTTTTGCTATTTTTCCCAGTTCTGGAAAGTTTCTGCTCCCCAGACTGCTTGATGGTGATTTTGATCTCGGGAGGGCAAATATAGTTCTCCAAGTTCTTTGGGGGCTTCTTTGCTCTCTTGGTGGTCTGGATCTTTAGTTTTAAACTCCCCTCAGTGAAGTTAGCCTCCTTGATGGAAAACTCCTGCTCCTCCAGGCCATCTCCCGCCACCCATTTCTCACTGTCTGCATTGGAAGTGGAATCCACGTCTCTTCCGGAACCCAGCTCATCCTCTTCCTCAGGCTCCAGCCTCTCGCTGCTCACCGGGATCCCTTTCCCCGTGCCTGACGAAGACATCATCGTCTCCCCTGCACAGCCCGAGACAGGCGAAGGCTTCGTGGAGGTGACGGCAGCTGGCAGAAAGTCTGCCTCACCTCCCCTTTGCCGGGAGCTGCTCAAAGTCTCTCTGGGCTCCATGGCAATATCACAACACCCTGGAGTTTGGTTGGAGGGAAGGGGAGTATGGAAGGGGAGGGAAGCAAGGGCAGATATGATTCCAGGGAGCAAATGGCAACTGTCCACCAAATTCAATGTCCCGGTCACCCAGAGGCTGCAAGATGCTCAGAAGAGACCAAATGTGCCACTGTCAAAAGAAAGGAGAAAAGAAAGAGGAAGTTAGCACATGAACACATACATCAAATGAGCGGGGAGAAGTTTGAAAAAGGGCACAGGGCACACTCAGGCACCTGCAGCATCTCAAGGGTTGTCCTTGGAGCAAAATGGGAACCAAGGCCCACCAGCATTTCTGAGGGCTGGATCTGACATCACAAAGCAATAAACAATTGCCATTGCTATTGTTAAATTGATGACAATAGATGTGAATTAAAAAACAAACAAACAAAAAAAACAAACACCCCAACTGTTTTGTAAATGCAAACATCTTCAACTCGACTTATGCAATAAATGAGGGGTCAGCTAGCTCTCCACACCCATAAACCTCCTCATTATCTTGATGTGGTCACTGTCACAGGGTTTCCGTCAGGGAAAAAACCTAAACTCATATAGTTGCCTTGGGTTAAACAATAACCCAGTGATCAAAGCACAGAAAACATGGTGCTACCCTCTGAATCAGCAGCAGAGTTTCAAACCCTCTGTTTCCTTCACTTCCCAGGTGTGAGAGATACATGCCCTTGGCTGTCAGCTATTCTGAGGGTAATCCAGTTTTGGATGAATAATTCATTAGAGACCAACTGCAGTTTAAGATACTCTGTGGGATACTGGAATTGGAGGAGGATCCACCTGGGCTTCTTTCAGGGCATGTCAGTGTCCCAAGCATTGAGGTGCATGGAGGAAAACTAAATTCAAGGTTTTCCAGAGTTGCTCATGGTCTCATTCCACTGTTCTTTGGAAAAGCCTTGGGCTGGATGGTGCACAGAGTGTGCTCTCAACCTTGGAAATTTTATTTTTCTTTAGAACATCAGAAATGGAACTCTTTGAGATGGAAACACTTTTGCTTGGGACATTACAAAGCCTCAGTTAAAGGGAGAAGCTATGAATTTTGAGCTGAGGCAAAAGTTTTACCACCCAAGGACATCTTAAAAGTAATAAAAGTAATACTAATGGGGTGTTTCAAAAGGTACTGAGGTTCTTTCACACGCCCTCCCTAAAACTCTCACACTGCCACCCCAAACACACATTCCTCATAGCAAGCCAATTTCAGCCAGAAAATTAGCAGAAGAATCCACAAAAAAGTGTAAGTCTACAAAATTAGTAGAGAGAGATAAATATATTTTCTACTACTTTAGGAGAAACAATGAGTAACACTTCTGGCAAATGGAGAAGGAACCAGGAAGGCTCTGCCAGGAGTAGGTGCTGGGAGTGCAGACTGGCTCTTGCAGGAGTAGCTCCCTGCTAGATTAGCTCAGCTACACTTGACCAACTGCCATCAAGATCTGAGTACAGCCAGGGATTTCCCAGGTCATTCTTGGCAGCAATATGCCGCAGAGAAAAAAAAAAATCTTGCTACCTATCACCAAATCAGAAAAACACTGCCCGTGTGTACAGCACAGCTCATCTAGAAGAAACACGTCCTTGTACCTCTGGTTTCTTTTTGCCTTTTAAAGATAACTTGCTGGGGCTTGAAAATCAACAAGTAATAACAAATGCCTTTTTTTAGTTATAGATCCACATTTGCACTGGAGTGTGGCCCTGTGTCACTTTTCTGACCTGGGCATGTATGGCTACTAGTGGAAAGTTCTAAGTGTCCTACAGCTCCATGAAATCACTCAGGGACCTCCAGCCAGGTCTCAACAGATATAAATTCAAATAAAGTTCCCATAAATAGCACAAGCTGACAACCCAAGCAGAAATTAAAAAAAAAAAAATAGAAAAAGAAGATGCAAAAGAACTTGGAGTTGCCATCTGGCCTTAGGGATGGTTTCTGTAGCTCACAGGAGATAGAAATACACCACAAAAACGCTTGTACTTGAGTTGCACATCTCCTGGCAATAGTGGAGAGACTCATTTCCCAGAGCTGGTGTCACTGGTCTCACTTGAGATGACCTTGAGGAACCAACAGATCCAAGGTCTCATACATGTCTGCCCTGACTCACCCTGTGGTCACCAAGTCTCTAGTTCACCTCTGGGAAACAAGGATCCTTCAAACCCATTGTAGAGTGGGTTAGTTAATGCCCTTACAAAATGCGATGTATTTTGAACACAAACCATGTGGTAGTTGCAAATTGCTAACACAGTACATGAAAGCCACCCAGTTGCAAGAAGCTGCTCCACCTAATTGACCGACTTTGCACTTTGGCTCTCCTTGTGCTTGTGGAGGTGATGGGAGTCAGAGACACCTCTCTCTTCCAACGGGCCCAATCAAGAAAAAGAAAAAAGAAAGAAAGAAAAAAAAAATGTCTTATTTATCTGCCGTTTTATGTTTTACACTGTTAATCTACGTGGAGAGGGACACAATGTACACACTCTCCTGGGCTGCAGCACAAACACAAGGTGGTAACAGCTCGGCGGTGCAGCATTCCAGGGAGTTACCGCTCTGGTATGCACGCATGTACAATGGGCACTCTGTGCCGGCCTCCGCCCACAGGATTTTAACCTCTCTCCCTGCTGGCTGCAAAGAGCCGGCTCTGCATCAGCTCAGCAGGATGAGCCCGCAGCCACCAAGGGTACAGGGAAGGGACAACTGCCATTGCCTTTATGAACCAGCCCTCTTAGGACCCTCAACTGAACGGAGCTTAAATGCAGCTGATGGCTCTGGGACAGGAAGATTCATTCAGGTTTTGAGCCATTGGATAATGTTTTATGGAGGGTCAATAAAAAGCCAGGTTTCTGCTCCAAAATCTGGTTGTGGGACCCAAACTCTGGGTTATAATGTCCAAGTGCTCATCCCTTCTTGGCTGTGTGCCTCCAGATCAGCATAAACAAGCAACAGATAAATAAAGTCGTAGCATTACACCCGTGTCAGATGAATTCATGCCAAATCCACCTTAAAACCCAACTTAAAATATTGGCCTCCTGTTCTGCCAAGAGTCTGCAGATGATATCACCAGACCCACAGGTAGCAACAAATAACCCTGCACTCAAGTGCTGCACCCAGAATTAACTGGGTCATTGTTCTAGATATCTCCTTATTCTCCTTCAGGGTTAATAGTTAAATGACTTGGGTGCAGGGACATCATACTCGTCTTTCTAGTTTGGGCAGGCTACCTGTGCTTTGACTAATTAGAATCCTCGCTTCAGGTCTCTGAATGTGTAACCTCTACTGGAAACCTCCCCTCTCCAGAGTGCCTGTGAGCAGAATCATAGAATGGTTTGTGTTGGAAGGGACTCTAATGCTCATCCAATTCCACTCCCCTGCCATGGGGGCAGGGACACCTTCCACTATCCCAGGTTGCTCCAAGCCCTGTTCAATCTAGCCTTGAACATTTCCAGGGATGGGGCAACCACCTGCCAGGGCTTCACCATCCTTACAGGGAAGAATTTCTTCCCAACATCCAATTTAAACTAACTCTCTGTTGGTTTAAAGTCATTCCTCCTTGTCCTGTTGCTGGAAGAGCTCTATTTCTATTTTAAATACCTAGGACATTAAGTATGTCTAAACTTCTAAGTGCTGACTCAAGCTGCTGTTCCAGGCCTCCAGTGCTCACCAGCATCAAGTCCCATTCAATAAGCAGCTACAGAGGCATTTTACCATCCAAGTTAAGCTCACTGAGGAAAGTGTTACTGCTAGCAGGCTTCCTGCAGTCAAGTTAAATTTGAGAAGGATAATTCACAGGTGAATGACAATAAATTTCACAGAAGTTGGCATTAGCTCTTAATTAGGGAGAGCTTCACGCTTCCTCTAGTAAGTACTGAGAAATAATCGAATGCCTGCTTGCTCAGCCTTGCTACCAGTGCTCATGCTTCTTATCAGCTCCTCTGGGCACCTCAAACACTCTTCTGGAGGCAAAGGCCTTCAAGTACAAGACCCCCATTCGGGTCATACTGGATGTCTCCTATTAGGGGTTCTGAATATGCTCCCTTCTTCTGCCTCAGGCAGCCTGGTACTTGTGAGTATTCAGATGCCTCAGCTATAAAGTGATTAAAGTGAAAATTTGCCGAGGACAAAAACAGAGGTGAGAGCCAATAGGAGGGAGCAGAAATCCACCTGCTTGGGATTCTCTGTGAAATGAAAGTGGACATAATACTTGGCACAGCTTTTGCCTTAAGCTTGGACTTGATCTTGGAGGTCTCTTCCAACCTTAGTGGTTCTATGATTCTGTGATTCTAAGTGTGACGGCAACCAAAATAGGAACAAGCAAATGCTGTTTTGACACATGCAAGCAAGGCAGGCTCAGCTGCCCAGTGTTTCTGCAGTTCCTCTGAACTGCTCAAGCACTAGGAACACCAGCAGGGAGTTGGGAACTATATTAAGAAATGCTGTCCAAATCCCTTCTACACTAATACCACTGCAACTCTGAGACTACTTTAATTTCATTCATAGAGTCCAAAATGAATCAGTGAAAAAGAAAAAAAAAAAAGTTAAACAGGTTAAAGTCAGGGTTTCTAAAGCACAGGTCTGAGGCTCATAGGGGATGCAAACTGGAGGTCACAACTTTTCAAACTCTGTGTCTATCAGTTTGCCTTTGGATCTTCCATTCTTCTGTGGGACATTGCATTAAACCCCTAATCTCTGCAAAATATCCAGAATCCTGGAACCCTCTTTACATTCCATCCTTCCAAAATCATTCACCACAAAGCACTGGAGACTATGCAGCAATGTTTAATGATGAGATTGCACCTTTCACTCCAAAGACTTCCAGGTTGCTTCCATGCATGACACTGTGGAAATGCAGTTGCCTCTGGGCCAGAAGGCAGTGTACAAACAATGTTACACCAAGGGCAGTTTTGGTGAGAAATCTGCTTTTATGGACAGTGTCTATGAAACTTCAGAATTTGTCATAGGTCTTAAAAATCCAACATCCCGGCATGTGACAATCTGTGCTGAACCCAGTTAACAAATACTGGAGTAGAAGAATGGTCCAGCCTATTCCTTCATTATTGTTTTGCTAAAAAAATTGGATTGTCATGCTTGGTTGTGGTCTCCATCCATGCATTACCAGATAGCCAGCAGCGTGACTTTGATGCTGATCAGGAGCAGGCATCTGATCACACTTTTGTGGAATGGGCAAGCCCACAATATGAGGCTTAAAATTTTCTTCGTGATGACTTAAAGGCAGTTCCAGAGGATGGGAAAACTTGTAAGTCATAAAGCCAGCGTGGTGCAGAGAGTGTATCATAACATGATACAATACAAGTCTTCTGGAATAAAATTTAATCATTGCAATTTTTTTTTTGAGCAAATTTGAACCAGTATGAGTTTATACTCAATCAGTATCATGTACCAGTACTGTATTTAATCCATGGCTCAGACCCCTGGAGCTAGATTATGGCAGCTTTGGACCACAGCCTCTCATACTTCCTGAGGGCATGATCCTCTGAAAGAACAACCCAGATTTGTCAGGGAGCTCAAATAATGACTGTGGCAGTTATTTTCTGTCCACATTATGGATCACACAGGAAACACCCTCTCTCTGTCACCTGCTTTGTGTGAATCTAACTGAGGTATGTAATTCATTAATAGGGTGAATTAGAAGAAATGTGATTGCTCTTCACATGAAGATTACTCTTCCCTCTGCTTCCAACTCTGCTTTTGTTCAAATCCTTCTAACCCTGCCTCTGATTTTTCCTGGATTATGTGAGGACTTTCTACAAAGGGACAAGATGCAAGCTGTCCCAGATGTGAGTTATCGATGGAAACAAGAAGCAAGAGTTAATGGCAGTTGCCAGAAATATAATCTTCACTTGTTTCCATCAGATTGTGCTGAGTCCAAGAGCAACCATCCCTTTGCACCTCCTGAGCAGCACTGACTGATGGCTGTGGCTCAGTGTGCCGAAGTCTGGCAAAGGGAGTCAGGAAAAGTCACACTAGAGGGAAAAAGATGTGGTAAATCACATATCTGTCACAGCCAGATGAAGCTGCAAGCATTCTGCCCAAGACAAAGAGACAGAAATAAATGAAAATCCAAGCACATCTGTAATTACAGAGGCATGTAAGTGTGCACATTACACACACACACACACACACACACACACACACACACGTATCTGTCTTCTCAACATAGACACATTTAGAGTAGATTATGGAATCATATCTGACCCCATAATTAGATTTGAGAGTTTATAATTAGATCAGATAGTCACCTTTCTATGTAAATAACTAACTATCATACAGGGCTTGCAGGAGGGCCAACTGAATGATTAAACAACTGACACAGCCATAAATCACAAGGACAATAAAAACAATACTGCCCAAGGTACAGCTCTGGCCAGTGTAGTGAAGCACCCATCTGCAGGAGCAGGAGAGGTGCCCATCATGCTGCCCAAGGACCTTTACAAGCTCCTGCCTGAGAACTCTTCCAAGGTTTTGTAAATCTACTCATTTATAACCTAAAGCTGCATCAAAGTGTTGGGAAAGGGAGTGCAGTCATCAGACCTGAGAACACCTTCTCACAGAGGCTTCTAGTCTCTGAAAGGGTCAAACTCCTCCCATTTGTTCCCTCCGAGGTAGGCAACAAAGGTTTGGTTTGTGTTGGAAGGGACTTTAAAAACCATTTTTTTCCAACCCCCTGCTGTGGACAGGAACTCTTTCCACTAGACTAGGTTGCTCCAACCCCAAGTCCAACCTTTCCTAGGACACTTTCAGGCATTTACAGCTTCTCTAGGAAATCAGGGGTAGTGTTTGAACCTAATGACATCTAGAGCTGGCATGTGTTTTTTGCCCATTTTCCTTGTGAACCTCAGGCCTCCAGGACAGTGAAAAGCAGAAAGAGATGCCAGCTGTGCCTCAGCTGATTACAACCCAAAAAGTCAAGTTGGTAGATTTACCTAAGTCAGGTCAACACCAGGTTGCTCAGCTCCTAGACCAATCATCATCACTCTCAGTGTGATGTACAATCAGAAGGGACTCCAGGGGTGACCCAAGAGACCACCCTGAGCACTCTGCTGGATGAAGCAGAGTGTGTGCCACTGCAAGGATAAAATTTATTCCATTAACAACAGCCATAAAACTCTTTGGGAGGAAGTGTCAATGTGCAGAGAAGGGGACTTAATAACTTACTATGTTCCAGCCAGCTCTTGCCAAGCATACCATCCTGGAGGTAGCAGCAGCTATTCCAGGCTACAAATGGAAAGTTTTATGGGTATTCAGGGAAAGGTTATTGGCACAGATATCAGCCACAGAAAGCAAACCCCTGTACAATTCCATCATCTGTGCTACCAAACTTTCCTAGATTGACTCTGCCCTTGGAGAGCTGCCATCATATACAGTAGCCTCCTTCTAACACCGTCATGGCAGGCCAATAATCTCTTCTTCTCCCTTTGATCAAACATTTCCCTCTGCATCATGAAATGTGTGGAAAATTATTTCTTTGTATGAATCATTAATGAGAGTTTTGTTTTTATTTACTGCTGCTGCGACAGAACTTCTTTCACCTTTTTTTTTCCCTTCTCCATTATTTCATTTTTGCTTGCATATGTGCCAAATAGACCAGCTATCTCTTCCTTTGGGAAAAACAAATAAATAAATAAAATCTAACAACACATCTGAAAGGGAATGCACCATGTCTTGGCTCAGCATCCATTCCTCAGAGCCATAAGTGATGGCACAAGGAGGACTTAAAAGGCTTCAATCCAGGATCTATCCCGTGCCCAGTCTGGAGTCTCTACAAACAACACATCCCATGTCATTTTATTCTGCATGCTTCAAATGATGCTAGGAGTAAGAAAGGCTGGATTTTGTCCATTCAAGGCACCGCATTGTGTGTTTCTATGCTGAGTAAGCAGTGGTGTCTTGCCTGGTGCTGTATAATACACCAACAAGAGGGGATTGTGAAAAAACAGGGTGTCTAAAGGGCATACAAGAAGAATAGCAATAATGTGGGGTATTTGAAGGAAAGCACTGGGAGTGTTTTGTCTTACAGAGTACATCAGTTTTTAGGGAGAGTGTCAGGGTCAGAAAAACAAGAACTCTCTTAAAGCATCATAAATAAAAGAAGATGAAGAATATAAAGACAAAGAAGATGACAAAGAAGAAGAAGAAGAAGAAGAAGAAGAAGAAGAAGAAGAAGAAGAA
>QUSF01000029.1:4070079-4158583 GCA_003676055.1 Chloebia gouldiae
GAAGAAGAAGAAGAAGAAGAAGAAGAAGAAGAAGAAGAAGAAGAAGATAAAATCAGGAGGCAAAAGCAGCACAGGACACAAGTGGATGCAGCTGGATGCACATGGGACAAGGAGCTGCCCACAGGAGCAGTGATATCAAGAGGCACAAAAACACTATTTGGGAGCATGCTGATGGGAAGACCTGAGGCCAGGAATAAAGGCAAGATAACTGACAGCTGCTGTGGGCAAAGAGAAGGAGCACCTTTGCCTCTAATGAGGGTTAAGAGGAAGTGGTTACAGAAGTGCTGTGTGAAGTTGAGTCAGAAAGAGGTGAGTATCCGCAGGCCTGAAAGGAGTCTCCAGCTCAATTACTTTACAGTGCTCTTTGCACACATCAAGCTCCCTCCAAGGCAGCACAGAGGGTCAGGAGCCCCAAATTCACCACTCAAATCCCTATTGAAGCAGGACCAGCACTTTGGATTATTACTTCTATTGACTCATAGAATCATTAAGGTTGCAAAAGCCCTCTAAGATCATGGACTCCAACCATTCCCCCAGCACTGTCAAGACCACTCCATGTCCCCAAGTGCCACATCCACACATTTTTTTTTAAGACTTCATACATGGTGATTTTAACACTTCCCACTGTTCCGATGACTGACCAACCCTCCAGGAAACCCTCCTGTTATCTAATATGAACCTCCCCTGGAGCAACTTGAGGCCATTTCCTCTCATTCTGTCACTTGTAATGCTACTAACACCCCTGACTTCATGAGGAAGTTAAAAGCTGGGATGGGATCAACACTTGGAGAGGAATCCAATGTCAGGTCAGTCCTGGGTACCACCTCGCTTCATCAATGATCCATAGATTGCTGTCTCTTAATTTGAATTCTTCACTTAGCTCCCAACTAAAGTTTGGTCTGTTGGCTGTGATGGGCTGAGAGAATACTGAACTGAGGTGTCTGTGCTGCTGTTCCCCATGTGGAGATGGCTGTGGGTTTGAACAAGTTCTCAGTTCCTACCTAGAAGCATGCTGCAGCTTATTGTTATTTTATGTTTTACTCACACTATTTTTTTTTTCCAAAAATTTTATTTAAGGGCCTTGGGAGGTCTGTTTGCTGAGCTAAGGGTAAAGAAAATGTTCTGTCCTAAAAGCCACACCTAGAAGACAGCATGTTTTAAGAGCAGATGTCTCTTCAATGCTGGTGATAGATGTGGAGGAGCAGAACTCATGCTCCTGTGAATACCTCCTATGACAAAGAACTTAATCTAATGTAACTAACACCAGTGGAAAAAAAAGCCATTTATGAATCCTATCCAACAGGATTTGTTGGGCCAGTGCCTTTCTCTTTAAGCCAACAACTACAAGAATACCATTCACTTCAGGATGTCCACACTCCAGTCTGTCATGGGATGAGAAAACATGGCCTCCAGTTTTTGTCTCACTCAAGCACCAAAAGATGACAGAGGCCATCAAGAAGCCAAATCAATTCACTTTTTCTGAACTGATTGAAAACAAAACTGATAGCTGGAGAGGCTTGCTCAACTTTTCAGGAAGAAAATTGTCATGAAACTGAGAGAAAGCAGGCCATTTTTCAGCCCATTAGTTGAAGATTTATGGAAATTACAAGGATGTGCATGTATGGGTTAATATTTTAAACTGACTTGCAACCTTAGGAACAATGGACGTGTATAGTAACACTTTGCCCAGATGCCTGCTACAGCAGGCACAAATGTGTACAGTCCTGTTTGAACACTTACTGAACTCCCCCAGTTAAGCTTTGTCTCTGATCCCTTCTGAAAAAGAACTAAGGGATTCAGCAGAGAACTATTCCCAGTACAGAATTCAATTGAATCTCCACTATAGTGCTCCATGGGAAGGCTTTAGAGAGGAAAAAAAAAAAAAAAGAAAAAAAAAAGAAATAAAAACTTCAGGAAGGGTTTCCTTGTCTAGGAAAGTAATAGGATTTCAGAGGAGTTTCAGTTTCCCACCACATTCTCCAAAGCCAAGTATTTAGCAAGTCCTGAGGAGAGATAGACATGGATAACAGCATCACTCCAGAATATGCTGTGTCTGGAAACACAGGGGGAAGTTAAGCCAGTGTCCAAGTCTTAGAAATCACATCAGTAGGACATTCAGGATATGTGGATTCATATACAGGGAAGACCTGCCTGTAGCATGTTGCAGCTTGACCTCTGGTTTGAGTATCATCAGTTTCTCCCTTCCATCTTAAATCTGGCTTCTCCATCTGCTAAAATGCCAGGACAGAAAGAGAATGATTCATTGTATACATATTTATCTCAGTTTTAAAAGTTAAAGCTAACAAAAATTTCAAAGCAACTTAAAACCTCAAACTTCCAATATTTAACCCATCTCTAATTTTGAGGTATTTGAGTGAGTCCTGGGTTATTCCATGCCTGCCTACCACACATTCTTCTGAAAAGATTTCCCAAGCACTGTTACAAGTTATACCATACTACAGTAGAGGAAACTTTGCTCTCATTGCTGCCACCCTCACTAGCCCTTGTCTGTCCAGGACTGCACAGCAGCCCTTAGGGTACCAGGAATTCACTCTGTCAGAGGCACTGAGAAGACGAATATGTGACCCCCCACAACGGTATTTAACCACATTCCCAGTTCCTCCCAATATATTGCAGAGCCAAGGCTTGGGCCACTTGGTGCTGTGGTGCTCACCAGGGCAGGTCAGAACCTTGTCACCGCCTTATGACCTCCAGTTTGTGTGGAAATTGGCCTCCTCTTGCATGGCTTTTCCACACGTTGTGCTCACTTTCAAAAGGGCACATCAGACTCAGCAGCACTTCACAGGAAAGGTAACTCAGGCTCATCCTCACCACCTGCACAACTCCTGTGCTCCCTGAAAATCCCTGAGCTGGATGGAGAAGTACACAAGCCCCACCAGAGTGCCTAGTCATGAGCAGGGATGTGTGAGCAGCCCCAGGGTCTGTATTCCCAGAGTATTTCCCTGGCCACCTTCCTCTTTGGTCACCTGCTCTTCTTCAAAGTTTCTACTTGGTCTTTTGAAGAGACATAAAAGACAACAAAACCCTAAATGAAATAGTGTCAGAAGGTTTATTTTCAGTCATCCCAAACCTTACTGAAAAGCTCATCACTGCATTTGGACAATTTGTCCTCCGAAGTAAATTCAGCTCCAAAAGGGCAAAATTGCTCTTAACTCTGCTCTCTCTCAAGAGCTGATAAATATAAATTAGCTACTTCCTTCACTCATTTCCTCAGCTCTGAAAGATTCTCTGATTGCTTTTATTCAATTTAAGAAATTATTTTGTCTTCTTTTATTCCCCCAGCTGTTTATTCCCGTAACTTTGTTCTCTCTATAACCAATCAAATGTGAATTTAGAATCCACATGCCTGTTGCAGAGCTGTGCTTGGTCCCAGCATCCAGCAGACCTTTAAACAGGTCCAAAAATGCAATGAACTACTGAAGGCACATCAGGTGAAGCCTTCTCACCAGAAGAAGAAAGAAACAGTCTCCAGGTATTGCTAACCACATGCACTTACAAACTAATTTAATGTCTATATCAGAAGGGAAAAGGAGTCCCAATATTGAATGTTTGCAAATCGCTTTCAGATCTGACAGTCCCCCCAGGCTCAAACACTGAGTAGAGTTGAAAGATTCTGAAGTCCATCTTTAATTACGGTGACAATTTCCTAAAAGTGTAAGTCACTTTATTTCTTCAGCAAGAATAATGGAAAAGGGAGCTTTTTTGTATCAAGCTGTAAAGAGATAAAGTAATGCAAACAGAAACAACAATAGCAGCAAAACCAGTCCCAGTAGAAACCACAAGCCCTGCAGCAATCCTGGGAAGCTTCTCTGCTAAGGTTCTCCTACAGAGTGTCTCCGTCCTCGCTTTGGATTTATGCTACCCTAAGGTTTCCTGGACTCCCAGCAACAGGGAAGGCTAGACCTTATCATGGATTTCCTCTGTCTGTTTACTAGCTTATAGGTCACCTATATTACAAAAATATTCCTCCCTGTGAGGGTGGTGAGGCTCTGCACAGATTTCCCAGAGCAGCTGTGACTGCCACATCCCTGGAGGAGTTCAAGGCCACATTAGACAGGGCTTGGAACAACCTGGGGTACTGGAAAGTGTCCTTGCCCATGGCAGGGGGTGTAATGAGATGATGTTTAAAGTCCCTTCCAACAAAATCACTCTGTGATTCTGTGATTTTTACACTCAGATTTGCTGCCAGAAGCATACTTGAACACTCCACTTACAAATCTAAAACCCTGCCTGCCTGCCTGCATGGTATGGTAGGCAAAAATGGTGCTGCATTTTCTGAACACAGCTTAAAATATGTCCCTTCATGCTTCATGGAATGCATTTTGGCAGTTATTAAGTCTGCCTTTCAATGTTGTCAGACCCACAGATCAAAGATACTCCAGCGATGGGTTAGTTAATGGGAAGCAAGGAAAACCGCCTAGGCATATGGTTAAACAAATCAGTCACCAGTTCACTGGGACATCTTTCATTTCCATCACAGCAATCTCTTGGATCCCAGAACTGTTTTCACGTGGTTCATTAGACAATAGCCTTTCTTGCTACTAGTTAGGTCAAGAGTCAAAATTGCTGTGTAATTGCAAGTCTCAGGGCACAAGGCAAGAGTTTTTCAGTCCTGGCGGGTGTTGTCCAAAGGGGAAAGAAAACAGAAGGGAAAAATTATGTGTGAGCAATTGAGCCCTACTGAGAGGGAAAAAAAGTCACTGAAACTGGGATTAGGCAAATCTGGTAATGGAAAACAAGAGTCCTGTTGGTAAATTGGCACTTGCACCTAAGAGATGTGTGTGGTAGGGAAAGGAGCTCAAAGAGTGGGTCAACAAAGAGCAGAAGAGGCGATTAAGCAGCATCTGAAGCCAAAAAAATTATGGTTGCACCTTTTTGATCATGTAATTCCTTGAGTTAATTAAGCACACAGCCACAGCAGTTGTTAAACAAGAACAGTTCCCAACTTAATCAAAGTACAATATTATTTGAAAACAATACAGAGCAACCTCAGTAAAGAAACCAGTATATATCAAATCAAGCTAAATAGCTCAGTTATGATCAGTATTATTAATAAATCATGGCCACTGTTTCTTTTGTTTGCCAAAAACCAGCATAGCTTATGGCTCTGCACAAACCTAAGACACCATTTTATAACATTTCAAAAAGTGCATCCTCCTAAAATGATAATGTGTTAATAACCTATGCTGGGCTTTTTGGCAGGAATCAAAAAGCTCAACCAACTTGAAATAACATCAGCTAAAAATTATTTATTCCCCATCCCTAGTTGCAGAGAAAACAGAGGTTTTCTTGGCTCAGTTACTTCTCAATAGACTTCTGGTTTCAATTAAAACTTTGAGTCTGAGAAGTTTAAAAAAAAAAAAAGTTGAAGCCAATAAGAGATGGAAGAGAAGTCTCCATTCACTGAGTGTTTCTGCTTTTGTTTTTTTTCCTATTTTTACATAACCCTTCTGAGCTAAGAGCACAGATTAAAGTACAAGTCCATTGTGTGGATTTTTTTTTCTCCTTTCAGCTAAAAAACAAATGAAGATGAAAAAAAGTTTCTCCTTTGAGTGCAAAGAGCTTCTGATGAGGGGTGTAATCTCAGCAAATACTGAGGAAGTGCAGAAAGCTGTGCATAAAACAGACACTTGAACATTTTCCCATGAATGTGTCCAGTCCCTGGAAATGTTCAAAGCCAGGCTGGATGGGGCTTGGAGCAGCCGGATCTAGGGGAAGGTGTCTCTGCCTTGAGGGAAAATGTGGCTGGAATGAGATGAGCTTTAACATCCCTTCCAACCAAAACATTCTATGATTCTGTTATTCCCTGATAAGAATATTTTTTAGCTGTCCATAATATAGGGTCCACTTGTTTCCTCAGGTTCATGCTGTCGCTACTTGTCTCTAGGCACCTGATAATTTCATTTCTGTAGCCTGCACCAAGTCAATCCTGCATACAGAGGCTTTCAAACCAGTAATCATTCCCATTTGGGCCCATAATATTCCACACAGGTTTGGATTTGCCAGCAGCCCTTTCCTCCTTCCATCCACACCAGGAGGCTCAGATGCTCTCGCGCACAGCGGAGCACTGACCAGTCCTGCCCTGTCCTCTCCCCACTCTTCTGCATCCTTTGCCGTGTGACAGATGGATATAGAAGGACACACGGAGGGTTCCCCCCGCCCCAGAGTGGGGCCACTGCGGGCCTGTGGCTAATGAAACACCTCTGTACACCGGGGGAACAGCCTGCCAGCCTCCCCTCCCCTCCTCCCTTCGTCCTCCCACTCCCCCCAGAGCTGGGTTAACCCGGCTCACGGCAGCCGCGGGGACACCGCCACCCCACGGTACCGGAATGAGTGGGTATCCTCTCTCATCTCCCCTCGCATCCCCCGTGTGCATCCCCCGCGGACCAACCCCCTCATCACCCCTCCCGAAGCCAGGGGAACCTGCCCACGGGGGGTGTCCGAGTCGGGGTGTGCCCTGTCTCCCCCCGCCTCCCCGGGTTGGGCTCTCGGCGGCCAAGTGCCTTTTGAGCATCAAGCGTCAGGCCCGGGATTATCGGGGCCGTTTATTTGAAGCGGAAACGAATCGGAAATCCTTCTCTCAACTGCCTTTTGGAGACATAAATACAGCAGGAAGGGGCAGCGCGGGGAGCGCCGTGCCCGGTGGGGCGGTGGGATGTTGGGATGCGAACACACGGGCACGCTCACGGCTGACACGCACACTCACTCATACTGACACACGTTCCCAGCTGGGGATTCAATAGGGGGTGCGGGAGACCCCAATTCCCCTTGCCCTCCGGGGAAACCCGGCGAGGAAGGGGTGTGAGTGTGAGTGCGAGTGCGAGTGCCCCGCGCCGGGCAGGAGCCTTGCGCCAGGGCTGGGGTTGACAATAGCCGTCCGAGGCTGCGGGATTCGTGTTACCCCCTCTTCCCCAAATCACCCCGCAGCCCGATGATACCAGCGGTGTTCAGCCTGCCCGTAGCTGAACTCCGCGTCCACCCGTTGTGGGGGCTAAAGGGGCCATCAGGGTCCCGAGGGCGGCAATCACCGGATTATTAAGAACCATTATCCAGCCACCGAGTGTGGTGGGGGTGGTGGCGGAGGGGGTGTCCCTCTTTGCTAATTACTAGTCCCCCCACCCCGTCCTCCCATTTCGTTGTTCCCCAAAATCGCAGCTTTTCGGGGCTGCGTGTCCTTTTCAATGTCAAAAGCACGGCGGGGCCACCCCGGGGCAGCGGCGCCCCCCGGTTCACCCGCGGAACGCGGCCGCGGAGCCCCGCGCACACACACGCTCACACTCACACTCACACACACACACAAATCCCCATAAGGTTACAGTGTTGCTCTCTAGCTCCACTTAACCTGCAATTTACGAAGCGGGGGGGTCGTGTGTCTCTCCCCCCCCCCCCTCAGTTTCCACAGGCACACACATAGCAGCCACCTACACATATAAACACATGTAGGCTACCAAAGCGGGGGGCCGGCAGAGGGGGTATATGGCGGGGGTGCGGGGGAAATAAATACATTATTCAAACTCCTGAAAAAAATTCCAACCCCTTCCTAGTCTTACACACACCACCAGTACCCCCCACCCCACGAAAGCCACACACAGATACGCACACATGATCCTAAACGGGCACAAAGCATGGGGAGGGAAGGGGTTGGAGGGGTTGGGGAAGAGGATTCGCATGCAATGCATACAGGAGAAATATTCCCCCCTCGCCCCCCCCAAAAAAAAAAAATAAAGCCCTTTTCCGCGCCATTGCAAAGTCACAACAGAGAGGAGGGGGAAAAAAAAAGAAAAAGAACAAAAAAAAAAAAAAAGAAAAGGGACGACATTAACTTTTGCATGCAGAAGGGGGAAAAAATAAATAAAAAATAAATAAAAAAAAAAAGAAGGAGGGGGAAGGAAAAGGAGAGAGGCGTACGATCCTCCTGCAATTCCGATCATTAAGGCAAACCTTTCCTCGATGCCTCAGAATTTTGGTTCCTTTTTTTTTTTTTTTTTTTTTTTTTTTTTCCCCCCTTTTCCTAACCCATATCCCCAAAACGGCAACCGGGGCTTCTTAGCAGCTTCCTCTTCTTCTTCGTTCTTCCTCCTCCTCCTCCTCCTCCTCCTCGTCGGATTTCCCCCCTTCGTGTCTCTTCTCTTTTAGATCCCGGTTTCAATCCCTCGCCACAGCCCCCAAAGGTGCTTTTGCTTGTGTTGCGGCAAACCCATGGCGGTGTTCATCTGTCAGATGGGGATGAGGGGAGCGCCCGGCCGCGCAGCGCACGCAGAGCGCAGAGGGAGGAGGGAGGGGGGAGGAGGAAGGCACCGGGGAGAGGGAGATGGACGGACAGACAGACGGAGAGACAGCTCGAGAGATAAAAGATAGATAGAGAGGGATAAATAGAAGGAGATAGAGCGAGAAAGGGGGGAAAATGGCGTCTTGGAAAGCCGGAATCCCGGAGTAAATCAAATTGACACGCAACACCCAGAGCAGTCCCGGCTAATTTTAGCAGGATCCAAAATAAAATGAAAAGGAAAAAAGGGGGGTGAGTAGGAGGAGAAGGGGGGGACAGAGGGGCGGGGGGTGAAAGAAAGGAGGAGGGGGTAAGAAGGAAAAAAAAAAAAAGAGAGACCAAAAAAAAAAAAAAAAAAAGGAAGCCCCTAATGCACTGGATAAAATCCTGGATTCGAAATCGATGGAGCTGGTCTCCCGCTCTCTCTTTTTTTTTTTCTTTTTTTTTTTTTTTTTTTTTTTTTAGGAGGGGGGCCTCTTTTGCTCTCTGCTTCTTGTTCTTGGTTGGTTGGAAGCCTTTTTGCAGGGGGGCGAGGTTGCGGGGAAGCCTTTTCAATTTTGCTTTTCCCGGCGAGGAGTTTCAAAAATATTTAAAAAAAAAAAAAAAGGAAAAAGAAAAAAAAAAAGAGAAATTAAAAAAAAAAAAAAAAAAAGAAGAAGGAAAAAAGAATAAAAGAAAGAAAAAGAGCAAAGCCCCGCCAGGAGAAAAGGGCTGCTTGGTGGCGGCGAGGAAGCTTCCCTTTATCCCTGCTCTCCCTGGGCTCCGGAGCGGGTGCCGGAGCTCCGGCGGGCTGCGGGGCTGCGGCCGCCCGCCCCGCTCCGCTCCCCGCTCCCCCCGCGCCGCCCCGCGCCGGGCCGGGGGAGGGCGAAGGGAAGGCGGAGGGAAAACACCCCCTTCTCCTGATGGGGCCGGAGTCGGTGCTCGCACACTCACACAGCACACACACACACCCGCATCCCCTTCCCCGCTGAGAAAGGGTGCGCCGGGGGGCGGCTTTTTGCTCCCCCGCTGGATTTTTCCTTTCTCTGTCTTTTATTTTGTCTTTTTGGTCTGGTTTTCCCCCCCTCCCCCCTCCTTTCCCTGCAAGGGGCGGCGATTTGGTTAAGCAGATCTGGGGGGCTGATGTCTCTCTCTTTCCTCTGTTTCCATCGCTCCCGGAGTCTTGCAGCACTGGGGGCGGGGGGAGGGGGCGAAGTGTGGGGAATAAATGGTAATGATCAGGCACGCACACACACACACACACACACACACACACACACACACACGCTCTCACACACACTCACACACGCAGACACGCACTCGGCGTGGCTGCAATGCTCAGCTCTGGGTTAATGTACTCAACAGTGCCACTACCTGACACAACTGCAGCACTGATGGGGGCAGGGGAGAAAAGGCAGAGGAGGTGAGATTCAGGGCAGGGCCATTTATCCCATTTATCCCACTTCAAGCTCAGTCTCTCCCACGCCCTCCCAGCCGCCCCCCCGCCAGCCCCCCATATGCTTTTCGCGGCGGGCTCGTGACCCGTGTGAGGCATTTTTGGGGGACAGTTACTGCTGTTCAGGCCACACTGAGAATTCCCTCTCTGGGGCTGGGCGAGATAAGCAAGGACTCTTGACCCCTAATTTAAGATCTAAATCCACTCCCCACCCCCCTCACCTTTCAGAATGGACCAGTAACAATGTACAAAATACAACACAAACTCAGCTGCAGGCCAGTGGGGAGAGGTGCAAAATACAAATTGTTGGGCTTTTCCTTTCCCACTCTAGCTCTGCCAGCAACCTGGATGGGTACTGCCTTTTGGTCTGCCAGTTGGGCATACCCTTACTCTCACGAGTAAATTGTTGGCTTGCCTGAGATGATGAGGAGGAACCCCCAGAGGAGGAAAGACTTGTGAAATGGAGCTGTGGGACTGTACTTACAAATGAAGATAACATTCCAAGGGCAGGAGGGGGAATGTAGGGAGTACCCTGCTATGTTCCTCTGCATGTTTGATCCCTTGCAAAGATGGTGCCACAGGGCTCCCTATCCCAGTGCACTGCAGGAGGCTCAAAGAACACCAAGTCTCTCCTCTTTGCTCTGGGACAGAGGGTGGCTTCAGGCCATCACCCTGAGTGACCTGAATTCAGTGAGCAGTTGATGCAAGGGTTGACCCTCACCTGCCATGGAAGCTTTTTCATACACCATAGAATCATAGCATTATTTGGCTTGGAAAGGACATTAAAGATCTTGTCCCACCCCATGCCATGGTCAGGGACACTTTGCAGGGACCACCCCAGGCTTCTCCAACCTCCCATCCCACTTGGATTTTGGCACTTCCAGGGATGGGGCAGCCACAGCTTCTCTGTGGTCAACAGCCAGGGACTCACCAACCTCGCAGCCAAGAATTTCTTCATAATATTCAATCTAAACCAGCCCTCTTTCAGTCTGAAGCCATTCCCCACTCCAAGCCCACATAAAAGTTATTTTCCAGCTCTCATTGCACCTTTAGGCTCTAGAAGGGGCTCCCTTAGAAAGGCCTTCTCCAGACTTGAGAACTGCAGCTCTCTCACCCTGTCCCTTTAGGAGAAGCAACAGACCTACAACACAGGTTGCAGTCTAACCCCAAATAGGTGGAAGAGATTTGTATGCCCACAAGATGCCAGCACAGCCCTCCTGAACCCTCAGCACACTCAGTCACCTGGGTGAGTATGTGCCCTCAGCCCTACTGCATTCCTGGGAAAAATTCCTGGGTAAAAACCACACCAAAGCATCACTTCCCTTTGGATCTCCCCATGTGGCTGACATCCTCCAAGATACTTACAAATCCCAAACATCTGAGCTGAGGTACAGCGGCCTGTGCCTCTCCTTCCCTCATGGTCTTTTCCTCATGCTTCTCTCCAATTGGAGAAAACAGATGAATCGGTAAAATACACCAGGAACCTCCCAAATGACGACCAACAGATCAACCCCATCTCCATCCCAAACAAACGCGCAACTCACAAACTCTCGGATCAGGAATGTCACACTGAAATCGTTGGCGTTTCTGATTGAAACCAAACAGGGATTGTCATTTCCAATCCGCTCTTTGACATGGAAGAGAGGCTTGTTTGTTCGAATTAAATCGCCCAACTGGAGCTACATTTTGTCATTTTGTATCTAAACAAAAGGAAAAAAGAAACAGTTTCAACATTTCTTGGCAGAGCTGGTGGTGACATTTCCTGTGAAGAATTCTGGTTTGGAAATGAAAACTTTTGACAGGTGAACTCTGTATCAAAGAGCTCCACTGACCATCATCTTCCTCCTTGGAATAAGCTAACAAACAGTTATAAAATAATTGGTAAGATTACATTAACACAGAAAAACCAATTATGGAATCAAATACTCAAAAAAAAAAGGAGAGAGAGAGAAAGAAAAGGGAAAAAAATATCACATTTGCTTCCCCTTCACTAGAAAATAATATTTTGATTATATACAGTAAATTTAGGATAAAAAGTATTCTGTGAGTCTTTTCTCTATTTATTTTGAATTTATTTACTTCTGGAGAGGATACATATACATAAACAAATGTATTTAAGCAGCCCCACAAAAAATAATTCCAAAGCAAGTTCAACTTAGAAAGCAATAGAGATAATGGCTTATTTAATGCTCACTTTGAAAACATGACAGAATTTAAAGAAACAAAAATAAGAAAGACTGAGACCTAGCCAAGGAAGTTTGTGATTCACCCAAAGTTATTTTTAGGCCTGCCATGTAGAAATTAAAAAAAAAAAAAAAAACCACACCTGGTTACTTTTACTTGTAGGCATCAAACTCTGTCAGGAAAATTTTCATAAGCAGAAAAAGACCCATCCTTTTGAGTGGTCATCATGTAGGACATGTGTGCATAAATCACTGTGGATCAGAACTGACATCAAAGGTTTCCTGACCTGTGGTTTTGTCTTCTAGTTCTATAAAATTTTCCCTCTTTTAAACAACCTCCTCCCTCTGTCTCTGCTGTGTGTCAAGGAGTTCAATCTAAGTGGGTAATCTCAAAGAGGAGAAAACTTCCTCTTTGTTCTTTTAACTTTAAAAAAATATATGATGGCATTCATAAAGTTGGTTTAGTTCTGCAGCAGACCTGAGATGAGTTTCCTATTTGTGCCTAACAGTCTACACATAACCTTGACTGCATGAGACAGATGTTTTGTAATGAAGGACATGAGCCTCTTATTTTTATATAAATAGCATATTAAGTTAGATATCTATATAACTCTCCTTAAGTTCAAGGTATAAATTAAAATTATGCAGAATTATTGGGTGATTTGTAAACCAATGTGAAAGATACAGAAAAAATTATCTTGAGAGGTCCCCAGTGAAGCAGGGGTAACTTTATAGGATAAAAAAATACATCAAGTATATATTTACTATTAAAATTGCTTAAAACAGATACTTTCTTTGTGTGCTCTGGCTCATCAGACATCTAGCAAATTTCGGAGATTTATGTAGAAGACTTTCTATCTATCTATCATCTTATGATCATTTATCTGTTTATATGTACATACACACAACCAAAATTTCAGATACAAAGTTTCCAACTCCTTGTATCCCACTACAATTATATTTCAAGACAAGTGAAAAGAGGGGGCATTTATGAACATATTTCAATCCTGTCTTTTTTTTTTTTTTTTTTTCATCAAAAATGGCAATTCAACTGTTTGGCCAACTTAAAAATAATAGTGATTTTTAAAGTTACCCTTTTATTTTATAAATCTTTCTGACATCTGGTGTTAAGTTTCAACATTGTTGTGTGAACAATGACAGGCAAAAATCAAAATTCAGGGCTAAGGAATTGGAAACCAAATGCAAAACTAAATTTGGAAGACATAACCCCCCCCATTTTACTTGATTCTCCATGGTTTTAGGGCATTTATACCCACATTATTCCCACCCCAAACCATTTCCCTTGCACATTATTTTGATAACTCAGAACTGACACCCTTGTCTCAGCATTTTCATGATGCTGACAAAGTCTGTGTCATGTCGGTTACTGTCCAAAAACAAGAAGACTTTGTGCCCAATTCCTCAACTAGGACAATTAGGAGAAATCTTTGGTAGCTTAACAACCAGGGAGATGACCACATGGGAGGCTCAGGCTCAAACCCAGGCTTTCTTATCTATCTGATCTTTCCACATCCTTCTTTACCCCTGCGGAGGTAGTGTCTAAACATTTCTCTGCACACAAAAGTTGTAATGCTCAGTGATGCAGCACTTGCTGTCACACCAGCAGAGCACCAGGCCCTGCCCTTTGCTCAGGCTGCTCAGACTGTTGTGTCCTTTTGAAACCCTTCGAATATTTGCTCTTTCAACATGCATCAGTTTGCCATTGCTCTGTTGTGTGTTGATGTTTCTCAGTCTTCCCCAAGCAAACGAGTGACTCTGGTCTTATAATTGCATTAAATTCTTTCCCTCATAAAACAAGTTTTCTAAGAAACTAATTACTAATAAGCATCAAAACCCATCCTGTATTCTTATGTGCACCATTGCCTTAGGATGGTGTGGATTTCCATCACAGTTTTTCATCTATATGAATGTATAGCCTTCAGCATACATACTTATGTATATCTAAGGTTTATAAACTGCCATAGGAGCAGCAACATGAATAAGAAGCACAAAACATTAGCCAGAAATGAAACATCAGTCAATGAAGCACAGGACAGGCAGGAGGTAACCGAAAGCTGTATAATTTAGGATAGGGGGTGAATGGAAATACTGGATATATTTGGGAATTTTGGCCATGAAGAATGGTTTAATCTAGTTAGAGAAGTCATAAAAGGAATTGTTAAATAAAAGTTGAATTCAGAGAAAATATTATATTGAAATGAAGATGTACAAGGTTCATAGCAATTAATCACTTCACAAGCTTAATGGGAGGATAGGTAAAAATCACCATCTCATGACATTTTCTGCTTGGAGAGTGGATGGCTTCTGAGAAGATATGTTTTAGCCAAGCAAAAGTAATTGGGTTCAGGACAGGACCAGACATGAAATGAGTTAAGAACTGCCTAACTGACAAATCTCTGAAAGCAATTGTCAATGCAGAATTATGGCCAAAGAGTGTTACTAGGGTTTCCTCTTACGGTATTCATCAGTGATCTGGAAGTAAATATAAAACTGCTCCTGATGACATTTGTAGATGACACCATGGTCACTGAAACAGCAAAGAATGAGTTCAGGATGGCCTGATGTAGCAAAAACTGCCTGGCTTGGGCAAATGTGTTTTATTGTACTGAGATGCTTCTTAGAAGCCCAGAAAAAAAGCCTGGACAATCCTGGAACTGACAGCTTTGAGTTGGACCCTCAAATCTGAAAGTGCTTGTGTGAATCTTGGGTTGTCCAAGAATCTCACAGACACGTTTTAAGACATGTGGTGACAAAACTGGGGAGGGTATAGAAAAGTGTAATAAAACAAATATTTGGGGAAAATAGAAAAAAATACTTAAGGGCAGGGGTTGAAGAATTGTGTTTAGCCATCAGAAATGTATTAGATTGCAGATGGAAAAAGGTTTGTAAGTGACAAAATTAAATTCTATTAAGGAACTGGACATAGGTTCCTAAACTCTCAAGGAAGAGGGCTGGGGCCATCCTTTTCAACATTTCCCAAAGACCAATTGAATTGACTCTTATCCACTGTAAATTCAAATAATTTCTAACTCTGTCACTACAATTGGAAGACCTCGCTCAAACATTTGGAGTCCACTTTGGGGCTGAGGGTTGCATTGCCCAGGTGCAGTTCTGGATTTGATCTGAGATTCCTCTCCGGAAGTAAAGTTTAACTGAATAAAATAGAACTATTCTTTAGCCTAAGCCAAGCTGAATCCCTGATCACCCTGACAAGCTGGAGACAGCATAGGTGGCCTGCATGGTCCTTTCTGTCTTGGCAACCTGGGAAATTACTTTGCAAAAGAATTGTGTAAATGTCTCTTGAATTTTGCCTGAGAGCAAGGTGCATAGAGTGCATTTCTCTTGGAAGCTGCCATCTAGCAGCAAGAAAAATCTTACTACTTCAAGGTGAAAGTAGCCATCCAGCGACTGAAGAAACTCTGACATAAGGTTATGTCAAATCATGAATTTCAAGAAATTGTTGAACTCCTGAAACTGGAGGGTTTTGCTTTGGTTTGAAAATTGGCTCATAAATTTGGGTTGGAAAATTTCTCCAACCCAAGATGGATTTCTTGGTATAGAAAGGGACATGGCCTTACTTTCATGGTTAGATCTCACTGGTGATGTGTGATTTCATTTGCAACTTGTTAAATCAGAGCAGATACCCAAACCTTGTCATCCAGGCCACTGCTTCAAGAATGACACAGCTGGCTGTTCTTGGGTGGGTCTGCTACTGTATTTTATTAGGCTGTTCTTTTAGGCATGGTTAACATTAATTAAATCAGAAATTAATGATTTGTCTTGTCCAAGTATGTTCTCAGTCCCATGAAGAGGCCAACAATTTTGGTTTCTCAGGAAATAATGCAGAATGTCCTTAGTTTTATTAAAATATATGTACCTCATCCTCCCTAAAAATAACCTCCAACAAAGCCCACACCAACAATATTAAAAGAATAAGAAAATATCTGCTATCTTTGTCTGTATGACTTTCTTGGGCCTGTCACAGGGCAGGAGACACAGACCACAAGATAAAATCAGCAATAAGAGGGTGACCTGATGTTGGCCTCAAAAATTATTTGGAGGAAAAAAAAGAAAGAACATGTTCACGTGCTATTCGTAATGTGTAAAAGTCCTTCAGATGGCAATGGATAATAGCCTTATGGATATCCATCCATAGATAATATATACATGGAGAATAACCTGTTCTCAATATCTCTGCACCTTCTTTATCTAAAATTTAAATCGCCTTTCCTTCCCTCCCAGGGCTTCGCAAAACTTGACACATGGATGCTTTTTATGCTTAAATTATTTATCATTGTTGTGGGACATCTGAAACTTTTGAAGATGGAAACATGAGGAACAAGGTGGATCTCATTTCAGAGTGGAGCTCCATCTGAACAGCAGTTTGCAAACATTCTTCAGGGTGTTTGGCACCGTGTGCCTGCACCAGCCCCTGCCAGCCCGCACACAGCGGGAACAAGATCCCACAAGGCCAGAGTGCAATATCTGACAAGAATAACTGCTGGTATTAAGACTCTGTCATCTGTGCTGGATCTCATCTCAGGGACAGCACTGTTCCCAGCCAGGCAGGACAGGCATCAGGCTGGTCACTGCACAGTGAGGAGGTTTGAGCCCTTACCATGGTGAGCTGTAGCACACTGCATAGAAAGCAGATTATATTTATCTGTTCCAGGTCTGCGGCAGAGCCTCGGGATACCTAATTTTGCCTTTTCTCCCTTTTCCTCGTCCATTAGCATTTCCTGACACTCCCAGGGTGACATCCAGCCTCGGCATCGGGTGTCACAGACATGCCCTGATTCAGGGGGAGGATCCCGAGTTACGTGGCTCTCCATCCCAAGGGAAAACTAGGCAAGGAATTCCAGGTCTGCAAAACCAGCAGCTGATTGATTCCCCGTGTTCCAGAGAAAGTGCAGCACAACTTTTTAGCTCACACCTCGGTCATTTATCAATGTTTTCTTATCGCAGCTTCTTTACCACGGAGGTAAATTTAAAAAACAAAACCAAAAACAAACAAACAAACAAACAGAAAAAAAAACACCAAAAAGACCCCAAAAAACAAAAACCAGAAAAAACAACAAACAACCCAAATCTACGCGTGTGCATAGGGCTGAGGCGGGTGGGATCTGCCTCACGGCTGCAGTACTGCCTTGCCTGCTTTTCCTGCCCTTTTCCTCACCAGACTGTGTAATTTGCGAAGTTTTGGGCGGTTTTGGTTGAATAGCCATGAAGCATTGCCCTCTGCCGGCAGGTCGCACACCTGACTACGAGCCGTTCCTTCAGCGCCCGGACGTAGGAGGGGAATAAAATCTCAACCATTTTACTTAAGTTATATAAATTTTGGAAAAGAAAGGAGGGCAAAGACTTGGGGGGGGGGGGGGGGGGAAAAAAAAGAAAAAGAGCATAAGCACGGGAAGGATCACTTCTGTCCTTAGAATTTAAGACAAATTAATTTAATATTTTGTTTTTTTTTTTTTTTTTAAGTTTTATTTTGGTCATGTTTTAAAATATCAACTGACAAAGCATTTCTTGCTACAGCTGCACAATATTGTGCTCATGCAGCAGCATGTGCGTTTGAGAGAGGCTCATGGTGCAGCCCCACTGTTCATTAGGAGTGAAACGCAGACTAAAACTTGGATGTCAAAAAGTCATTGCCAGTAAAAAAATTGTCAGAGAATGCACATGCCTTTGGTGCTAATTTGGCCCTTGCTTATAACAGGGCCTGAGCTGTTCACAGTCTCTGAAAAAAACATTTATCCTTATGGTCTGTGAGACTTGAGGGGAACTCCAGTGCTCCTATTTTATGGACAAGGAGGCAAAACATGAAACAAAAAAGAAAATTATTTACCTTGGGTTGCAATAGGAGCCTTGTACAGGAGGGCTTGAATTCATATTTCTCACACCTTTCTAGTTCATACATGAGCTTTCTGTGCTCTGAAGTTTACACCAACTCCGTCCAGCTTAACCTGTGAAGAGTTTAGGAAACAGGATATATTTTTAACTTTTGTCACTTTCATGAGACTCTGCATCTTAAATAAATTATATAATATAGAGCAGGAAACTTCTTCCAAGAGCAAGCTAAAAATATAAGATTTTTTTCTTTTTTTTTCTCTCCATCACAGCTCCTGTTCCCAAATTACACTTGCCTTGCTCAGTCGTAGAAAGTTGACACAGAACAAATTGTCCTATGTAAATTGCAAGTTTCCCTTCTGATTGACAGCAATCTACAAAGATGGATTAATTCCAGAGGAAGTCAGGCAAAGACTGTGCCATAACTATTAACCAAATTATAAAGATGCTCCAAATTGCTGTGAAGTTGCCAGCACATCCTTCATGTGATGCCTCACATAATTTGAAGTACAAGAGCCAGACAAAACACAGGTTAGGGGAATGCAGTGAGCTACAGGTTGTGTGTGTGCAGTTTTGCTCCCTTGGCTGCCCCAGCCTTGCTGAGGAGGGACAACCCCTCACTCTCTCCTGGAGACTTTGATCCTGAAGACACACAGTGGGCAGCCAAGCATGCGACCTGTTACATTCTTTCTGCTTGTTTTGGCTGCTTTTGTCCTTAAACCAAAACAAGCCATTAAGGGACCAAAAGCAATTATTCTCTGAAATTTGTATAAGGGGAAGGGAGTGAGAACAGGGGCTGCAGTGAGATTGGTATTGTCACACAACTGATGTGATTGTGCCACTCCTAACTGGAGAGCCGTGACTGAGTTTATCAAGGTCCCCTTTTGCAAGTGATAATAAACCTAATTGCTGCCCACAACTTAATATTTTTTCTTGCACCACATATGTTCACTTTTGGTCCATGGATTATTTTTTTTTTCCTCCAGTCTCCATCTGTTCTTTTGCCTTTGAGGTACTTTTGTTACCATGGAAATGACAACATCATCTGGATGGGTGGAGCTTCATAAAGTGTAAAGTTGGTTTCCTACATGAAGTGTTTAGCAAGGTATGGGGGTGGCTGACAAAATTACAGCATTTCATGTGATAGCTTTTCATGCTTTTGGTGTGCAGCAGACATACCTGTGTATGAGCATGAATGGACAAGGTCTGTTCCAGGAGGGGAAATGTTGCTTGGTTTTGATATGCCAGAAGAAATCTTTCACTTGAGTCCTTCATGACTGATTCCTTCCAACTTTTAGCTGCAAGTTTGATTTAACATGTCAGGATCCACCTGTAAGACAGTTTCTGAGTCCTGTGATTGTCAGATAGGTCAGGCAAGGAGGAGAGCTCATTCCCTGAAGATGTTTGTCTTTTGTCAGCATTGCCACAGAGGAGAATAGGAAGAGTTAGTTCAGTGGGTGGTTGTTACAAAGGTTTGTGTTGTTTGGTGATGTGTGTAGCATTGACTCCTTGGCTTCCGTGAGGTGTCTTATGCCTTCAGCAAGTTCATATGACAAATGATCAGGGCTTAATATTATCCAGAGATCACATAAAGCAACTGTACATGGACATCACAAGTTTAGTCTCAGGAAATCTGGTGAATCTAAGGCAAAGCCCTTCTTTGTGCCAAATCAGACCTTATTTCACTAGTGACTCTTTGGACTTTAATACAAAGCCAAAACCTATTATCCACTATTAGCTCTTACAGCACCTGGCAATATTGATTATACAGCCTTGTGGAGATGAAGGTATTTTAGATGAATAATGATTTTTGGCAAAGGATATTAAGAGAGGGGCCAGATATGTCAGAAAGATGAGAACTTGGCCCATTAAACTCAATATTAAAATCTGTATAGTCTCCAAAATGCTTTTAGGCTACTTCATATATTCTGTGGATGTCTCTTAAAGAATCTGAAGTGCTCTCTGCTTGTCTAATCAGGAATGTGGATGGGGCCAGGGGATGTGTCACAGAAAAGGTTTTAACAAAATTCCCACTGAGACCAAAGGAACAGCAAAGTGCTAATTCATCAGAACATATGCAAGCATGGGGTCCTGGTGGAGTGCCTCAAACATAGGCACTTCTGGATGGCTCAGCATTCAGTTCTTAGAACTTTTGATGGGGAGATGTTGAGGAACTCCAGGAGAATCATGGTGTCCCATGCAAAGTCCATGACTTTTCTCAGTGCTCTCTGTCTACTCAGGAAGGGAGCTGAAGGTTAAATCCTTGGATCTTTTATTTTAAACTTACTTTGTCATGTGGCTAGAGTGATAGTATTTGTTTATTTCTATTACAGTTATTTTTAGATGCTCTAACTCCAGCTGCAGCCATTTCTTGCTATGACAATCCTTTCAAGAAATATCCTCCCCAGTAACACTGAAAATCTTTTCCATGGAGAAAAAAAGCAAAACCAGAAACTAAAAGAATCTAACCAACTCAGCAGTCAGTATTAGAAATCATTTTTAGGGGCACATCCCAGCAACAAATAAACTCATAATTCTCAGAAAGCTCAGAAACTGCTGGTGATGCTGTGAGTTTTTGCAGCAGTTTATGAAAATCAATCTTTTGGTCTATCATAGGTGCCAAACTCAAGAGCCAGGAAGACTTCAGCCATCTCCTTTGAATTTTTTTTTTTTGTGTGTGTTCCTTGGCTGTGGGGAGCCAGGGCATTCTTGTGTCAGGCACTATCCTGGCTAAAGCATGAGCTGTTTCACCAGCAAACTCTGGAGTGAAGAGCATGACCTGTTATAGTTGGTGCCAAGAGCTTGTGGCTGGGCATGACAGACCTGCCCATGGTGTGAAGGGAGCACAGGAACTCATCAGATAGACACATCAGGAGAAAGTGAGGGCCCAGAGGGTTAAAAAAGGCTGGTCTCAGCCTTCTTAGGGGTGGGGATGTTTGGACTCACACCTCTGCAAATGCTGCTGGCAGCAGGGGACACTTCCAGTGTTGCTGTGTTGTGCTGCTGACACGAGGAACTGCTTAATAAGCCAGCAGATGCTCCCAGCATTGGTTTGTCTCTGGAGTAGTTTCTGTCTGAGCCCAGTGTGAAGGATGTTGGAGTTACACAAAACAGAGGGAGAGAGGCTCAGAGGCTCAGAAGGAGGGCAAGTAGTCACCAGCACAGCCTCCACTGCTCTCTGACATGGACTGTGGGGAAAACACCAGAGACAGATTGAAACCTCTTGGAAAGAAACAAGCAGGACCAAGAAGAATGAACAAAAAGTTCTTTCTTGCTATAATATGGCAAGAAAAGAATGTGTGGGCATACAGCAGAAGATGGCCTCCAGGCATCTCAATGGTGAAATTAAATCCTTTTTGCTGCTCGATGCTCAGTTTTCTTTCAACTCAAACTTAGAGCTGATTTTGCTGGGGTTGCTTCAGAAAGCCAGGTGCTTCAGTCCTCAGTCACTTTTTCTTTTCTTAGGTATCAGATCTCCCAAAGTCTCTTTAGCAGGTTGCACAAAATGCTGCCAGTTCCTTTGTCAGGATGCTTGGCCACCACACATGGCCTTCACCTGTGGCAATGATCCTCACAAGAATATGGGGCGTTACAAGGGAGGAGAGGAGGTATTTATCACCTAAGAGCTCATTAATCTCCAAGGCAATGTGCACAAGACACAGATCCAAAAGAAGATTGGGTATGAGGAGACATGAATTCATCCTAGATGTGCAAATATGTTTTTTTCTGAGATTAAAGGTAGAGTTGTAACAACCTAAATTCCAGTTGTGTCCTTCCCCTGACCTGGTTGACAGTGGGAATTCAGCAGGTGAAAGGGAGGTAATCCAAGGGCAGGGCCGAAGACTAAGGTTTACTTTGTCATCTGCTGAGCAGTTGAAGACACAGTAAGGTAAGCAGGTCTCTTATTTCATAAGGTTTTTCCTTCACACTTTGTAAGAGGAGTTGTACTGTTCAGAGGTAGCAAGAAGAAAAGTATGACCTTTTATTCTGATATAGACCTTAATAGGGAAATAAACTGCAAAAAGTTAAAAACTTGTGAATTTTTCTTTGAGGTATCTGATTTTTATTAACTGTTTGTGTTCTACATTTGGATTACAGCTTGGTGAGTCATCAATTCCTTGAGTTAAAGCTCTCAAAATATCATGAATGCATTTTTTTTTAATTATTCAGGTTGAGGTTTTTTTCTTGTGCTTTTTCCCACCAAAATTGTAGACTGGTCAGGGGGGAGGGGAATATATTTAATTCAATGTGTTTCTTTTTGTTGCAATTTCCTAATTTTGAAAAATTATGGAACTAGAGAATGTGAAAATAAGGTATTTTGACTTAAAGAGATAAACCTTTTCTGACCAAATGAAAGAAAGCATTTAAATGAATGAAATATGTATTCACACATCCTTTTCATAGATCTTAATCTGGGGGCTTGGGGGGAGCTTTAGGGGTTTATGAGGAGGAAGCATATACCTCTTTGCAAACTGTCACCACCATCTTATATGGATGAAGATATTAAACCAGTGTTTAAAAGTAGGGTGGAAGGTCAGCTACGTGGGTTTTATAAGTTCAGGGTTTCTTCACCCCAGCAGGAAGTGGGGAGAAGAGATTTGCATCAGCTGCACTCTCTACATTGTTTTTTCATTTGTCATCAAATGCCAGGAGCTGCAGTAATCCATCCTGGAAGTGACAAACATGTGATACCGTGTGGCCTGATCCTGTGGGAGGAAGGGTGGAGTTTCCTATTGGTGCAGATGCCTCAAGAAAAAGCACTTTTTTTTAAGCCTGCAGTCTTTTCCTGGCTGTCCTGTGTTGGTGATAAATGGATCACAATTTCAGGACTTCACACCATTTCACCAGTCTCCTCTAATAATTTCTACTGTTTTTTATTGTGAGTATTTCTCTTTTGATTCCATAGGGACCATGGTGGATTTGGACTGTGGAAAGAATAATTCTCACATAAACAAAGAGTAAAGGTTGGGTTTTTTTTCCTCCCTTAATTTACTGATTAGGTATTAGGTGCATATGTTATTTGTACCTTGTTCTTCACAATCCTGTATCTGTCAGAATAAACTCTGACCTTTAGCCATGGGAAAAAATAATCTTATAAAAGGATTTACAATGAAAATGTGTAGTTGTTTGATGAAAGCTGCTAGAATGGCAGCTATCCTCTTAAGGACAGGATTAAGGTTACAAAGGCAGATGGAACATTATTATTCCCTGATCTGGTGAGTATTGAACAGTCCAGCCAGAAGGTTATTTCGCATCCTATATGATTTATCCATAACTGAGAACGGAAGTGTTCAGAGCCAGGTTGGACAGAGCTTGGAGCAAACTGGTGGAAAATGTTCCAGACCATGCCGGTGGAATTGGACTAAATGCGCTTTGAGGTCCCTTCCAATATAAATAGTTCTGTGATTATATAGTGAAAAAGGAAAATGAAAAGAAAAAAACCAATTTGCTGGGATTCTTCAACAGATGTTCATTGTCCAGATAAGTTGTGTGGTTTCCATGTGCTGACCTGTTCTCTCCTTCCTCACATCCCTTTATGACACTGAAGACTGAGATATTTGGAGCACAAAGACATGTCCATCAGCTCTGAGACCCTGCTTGTGACCACAGCTGTGGGAACTGAAGTAGCCATAGATTTATTGCTGCACACGCATAGGCAGAGACAGGCAGTTACCATGGTCCATGGGTGTTTAATGATGTGCTGGTGCTAAACTCACATCTGGGGAAAACCCTGCTGAAATTGGCTTTGCCTCTGCTGCGTTGGCTGTGAGATTACAAGAGCACTGTCACATTTTAACTCTGAGTTCTGTGATGCTGCTAAGCCTGTATCTTCTCCTGGGGTTTGGCTGAACTGCTTTGGGCATTGTCTTTCAACACATGGACAATGCCAAAGCTCTTTTTTGATGGGGATGGAAAGTGTCTGCTGCATAAAACACAAATGTTTTGCCTGGACTAGTGACAAAATATTGTGTGTCTGCACCACCAGCTCACCCCTTTCAGGAGTGACACTGTGCTGGTCACAGCAACATATCCCAAGGCTGAAGAAGGGATGCAGCTTCTTGAGAAGCAGAAAAGAACAGTGCCAGAGTCAAAAATTGCCATTTCCATCACCCTGATTACTGGTTTCCCATGAGACCTGCATCCTCTGGTTGTAATTCTGGATACTGGCTCTGGCTCGTCTTTCTCCTTTCATCACAGGAGAACTTGCGGTATATAAACCTACAACAAAATCCCTTAATCTAGATATTTTCACTCTGCAACTTTGGCTTGAACTGGAACTTTTCTTGAAAAAAAAGCTGTTTTTCTTGAAAATTGTTTCCTACACCCAGTTTTATACTCAATAGAGCTGATAAAGGGATTTTACAAATGTATTCTGTCCAAGAAGAAATTAATCAAGTTTTTAATTTTTTTTCAAATTTGCTCTGATTCAAAATTGACCTTATAGGAAAATGTCTTTTCAGAATTTCCCATGGAATGAAAAGTGTGATTAAAACAATCCCACCCCACACACATTAAAAAGTCCCAAATAAAAGGATTTGCACAAAGTTCACTCTGTACTTTAAAGTTTTGTAATTAGTGATCTTGATTCAGTTACCCACCCATATGGATTTCTAATATTCTTGATAAGTCAAGGAGTGCGTGGCCTACCTCCAGGGGCCTGAAAGAGACTTCTGCCTTTCTGAAACAGCCTATAAATATTTTGTGGAATATTCATAGGACATCTCAGATGTCAACAAACATCTGTGTATGAGTAACAGAGATGAGCTCTGAAGTTGTGCAGATCTTAATTTGGAGGTCTGTGAACTCAGTCCTGTCTCTCTGTCTTTCTGCTGAAGTTTGTTCTTACTTGGTATTGGCATTGTGGTGATTTCACTACAGGTTTAGGATATGGCCCACTAAACTTCTTGTATGCCTGTGTTTCCTAACCTGTGTGGAAACCTAAGAAGGCCATTTGAGTACTTAATGTGAATCTCAGAGTGAATGTCTGAGGGAAACTTGGCTTAAACTTGACAAGTTTATCACTGTAACACCACTATAGCACTGACAGATCTTGTGTCATACCAGAAAAATTCAATTTACACCATGTTTCCCAAAACTTTGCAAAGCCTGGGCCACACAGGTATCTCCAATGTTGAATGTACACACCCTACTATCAGTTCCTAGAAGCAGGGAAAAAAAGAGGCACATTAAAAAAAGGAACAGGGCAAATTAAAATAAACTGGGTTACAGATGCTGGGCTCGCTTTTGTTCAGTCGAGCTCATCAACAGCACAGCCTTGATAGAGCTCCCCTTCCCCCATTTGACCTCCTCTTTTAGGCCAAGCTGTGACCTTGGGTGACCCAGCTCACTTTACACCTTGGCCTAATTACATCCAGAGGAGCAGGGGTTGGAATATGATAACTGTCCACATCTTTATCATTGGTGGAAACAGGCAGCAAGATCATTTAGGGTGGCTGAAGTGGGTAAGGCTGGGAGTAATGAGATGGAAAGTTTAGATTGAATATCAAGATAAAATTACCCACAATACATTCTTTTAGGCAAGAGGGTGTATTAAGTCTCAATTAGCGTCACTATGATCTAATAGCACCACATCTCCTGACAGCATTATGGTCCCATGGCCTATTAAATCATCTTTCAAAGAAAACCATGGAAAGCTGAACTGGGAAAACCATCAGTAACTGTAATAAAGAGACTAATCCCATGATGGAGCCAGAGTGGAATAAATAGGCAATTTCCATGTCACTCATGAGAAGGTATTACACCAGGTCATGGTATCCACCAAGACTTGTGTCTGTCTGCAGATACTTGGTAGCACTTTAAAAATTCTCTGAGTGACTTAGGAGCTGTTATTTTATATTGAAAACCGGGATGGCAATTTTGGCATACAAAGTCTATTGTATCACCTAGTGAGAATGAGTTTTATTAGACTCCTTCTTTAAAAAGTACTTGGGTTTGAAATGTCCACCTAGTTCATATGTATGTGGAGTATTTCAGTGTCTCTCTATCTGTTCTATATGTTCTATATCTGTTCTATCTATCCTCTCTATGAAGGACTAGGAAAAAGGTTGGTACAAGATAAATTAGGCCCTTTTTGGTTTTGGTACACAAAAGCAGCTTGCTTGCAATTAGCTGTGCAAGTGAATCCTAAACAATGATGAAACTCAGATGAAGTCTCCCAGAGTGGCATTTTGTGGGATGTTTCTTTCTGAATGCATGTTCTGGTGACTCATGTACTACAGGAATCAGTGTATGTCACCAACAAATGTAATACACCTTTGAAACAGACATAAGCTAGAGCAGGATGAACATCCAGCTCTGAATTGTCATGTCATTGCCACAAGCCTGAATACTACAGAAATCCAGAGCATCAAGGGTATTATTGCAATTTGCATAAGTAGAAAACACAGTGATTAAAAGTTATCAAAGAAAGCTATCTCTCAGTTGTCAGCTCCACAGATTCCAGTGATGACTTTCCAGCTCCTTCATAATAATCTCCATAAGTTCTTGCTAAGAGCTGCATTGAAGTAACCTGTCATTTACCCTGTCTTTCACCAATTTAGCTCAAAGAGATGTGCCAGCTGTGATCACTTGGAGTCATAGCTGCTGTGTTGCAAAGCATCGCAACAGCTGCAGGCAAAACATATAATTTGGAGATCTGCCGAACCCAAAAGTCATGGAAAATGCAGAGCTGTAGCACCCACAGCACCATGGTGGCAGGCAAAGAACCCCCCTGGGCTCTCCCAGAGAGAGCTCAGTCCCAAGTGGTTTTTTTTCATGTGATGGGCTTCCACTATGTAGGAAGGCATTCCTTGGTCTTAGCAGTATCTTGTCTTCTTTTCCAGTGGTTTCTGCTGGCCTTTGCTATGGAAGCAGGGTGAGAAAAATGTGCAAAACATGGGTCACACATTGTGGGTCTGGAAGAACTGCTGTTCTGTTGATGATAGGTAAATGCTCATCTGATTCTGTTTCCACAATATGCACTGCTGAGTGTCACAAAACCAAGGAGTTGTTATAAAGCTCCCTCAGGCAAGATGATGTCATTTCCAGCCTACATTTGCTTTGACAGGATAAAAAAAATGACATTATCAGTCAAACATGACCTTTCAAGGTAGAAAATGAGACTGAAGAATAGACTTTTCTTTCCATGGCCTCATTTCTCTACCCTAGAAAACATCTCCTGATACACATGCTCTCGGATGGTTGGACTTTGGTATCCCACACTCCAAATATTCTCTCCCTCTCCCTCCCTCTCTCTCTCTCTCTTCTTTTCTTCACTCTCTTCTCCCCTCCTATTTGCTTCTAAGTTCAATGTTCAATGTGGACCAGTTTAGTACCACTTCAAGTTGATGCAATTTTACTGAGCGTTCTAGAACTGACACCAGTTCTGCACTTCTTTTTCTGCCAAACAAAGCTCATTTGCTAGGCTAGAAGGGGGACCCCTGAGGTGAAGGGATAGCCAGAATGGTTCTGTGGGCTGTAAGTCCTGCAGGCAGTGCTTCCCTCTGACATCTCACAACCCTCTCCATTTCCTTACCCTCTGCCTAATGACAGATATATCTGCACATAAAACACAAACATCCCTGTGACAAGGTTGTCTCAAACACTCAGGCTTCTTACAAATCTCAGTCTATCACCAGCTAGTGGGATAATTACATTTTCCTCTATAAAGCCAATTAGAGACTGATAATATCATCGCAATTATCTGATTAAACTTTTGCTAACTGTCCTTTAGAATTATTTCCAGTCCTCTTCAGACACTGAAAAGCATGAGCCTATGAAGAAGTGGTAGCTTCCTTGGTGCTGTCACTGACAAGAGACTGGGTGCCAAGCGGTTCAGGTGTTCCTCAGCCGAGAAACTCTATTAGTCTGGAACCAGGAAGATATATGGAAAAGGCATGGGACAAAAGCAGAAAAAATGAAAGAAAGGCTCATGGACTTAATCTCCAGGGTCATAGTTCCTAACTGGTTGTCCAGGTTACATTTCAAACAATGTTTGTCATGGCACACCTCATCTTATTACAGCTTGATTATGCTGAGGATCTGGTTCAGCATAGTTAGGCTGCAGAACTTGAGGTTTTTTTTTTGTTATATTGTTAATCTCTGAACCAGAAACATTTTTGACTTAATTTACCAGGTGATTTTTGAGAGAGAAAAACAACATAGGAAGAAGAATAAAAAATCAAATAAAAAGAGAATTCCAAGATATTAACGAAGTTTTTGGGCACCAGAAGTGTGTAAGACCTCTCACTGGGAGATAATCTGAGTGGTTTTCTCCACCTAAATGTGATGTGACATAAGTCTCTTGAAATTTGGAAAAGAATGTGGCCAGACTTGCATTCACATCTCAAAGCCTGAAGGACCTCTGTACGCTCTCTGATGGCAATACCTGAGCACCTTGGTTTTTATATGTAGACAGATGCAGATAACTGTATTATTTCCAGATGAAACATGGAGGCACAGAGAGCTATGTAGTCTCCATTGGAATTACCCATATCTGATAGCAAATCTGTGAGAGAGACAGAAGATAAGCCTGAAGCTTACCTGGCTCACAGAGGTCTTCTTCTCATCTGTAATTTATCGTTCTGTGCTCAGCCCAGGTTCAAGCAGTTCAAGCAGAGCATGCAAAAAGCCTCACTCTCTTTATGAATGAAACAGCATTGCTCTGATTTCTTCCAGGGCAGGGTCAACACCATGGTTCTGAGGTTCACTCTGAGATTGAACTCAATTTTCCAGTGCCTCCAGTGATGGGTTGGAGTTCCAGGACTGAGCAACTTTCACAAGTCTTGCACAGCAACATCATGTGGAACTGCCCACCAGCTCAGCATGAGATCCTGACCGGCTCCCCTGTGACCCTGAGCTGGGTTTTCGGCCCAGCCAGGGAACCTGGCTTCTGCTCTCCTGCCCAGCTGCTTTCCACACCTCCTGTGTTTACTCTGGCTGTGGGTACCTTCAGTGCCTACATCTCATAAAACCTACAGGTGGTCCCAAACCACATAACTTGGTTTTGGATCAAGATTCATATTTCCAAGCACGTCTGAGTACAGGATTTCTATTATTTGGCATTCCACAGGCATGAAGTCACCATAGAAATGCACATTTGGAAAACAGGCAATTTCCAGTCATTCAAGAGAGTTTTGGCATTCATGGGTACATCCATTTCTGCATCTTGTACCAGCACTGACATTCCACTATTCCACTAATTGCAATGGGGTTACAAGAGCACTAACAGGAATGAGGCCCCTCTATACTCTGAGTTAAGATATAATCAGAAAAAATAATAAAAAAGACGTAATATTCTTAAAGAGAAAACATGCTTGTATATTACAGGCAGGTTTGCTAACATTTTCAAGGTTATAAGACAATGTTTCAAGATTGAGAACAGGAATGTATAAATCCAATATTCCTTTAAGAGGGTGGAACATGCTGATAGAACAGAGGATACTCCCTGTTGCAACTGCTGCAAACCAATTTATTCCTAGGTACACGTCCCTGTGAAATTGGGATAACTTGCCTCTTTGTCAAATGTAATACATAAAGTTCTGGCAGCATCTTTTTTTTTGTTTTGTTTCATGTGCTAGACCTGTGGGACTCTGGGCTCAATAAGGTCTCTCCAATTCAAAGAATAAAAGCTCCCAGGAAAGCGAGCCAGGAGCCCCTGTTTTTATGATAGATTGCTTGGCTTGTTGCAATCCTTTCAGCCAAACTTTTTGTTGTTTTTTTTTATTTTCCACCAGAGTTGGAGCACACTGTGTGAATACCAAGTACACGATCTGTGATTAGCAGATTCCCTTGGAAGTCTCCTTCTGTGAGCTCTTATTTGATTTAATCTTGTCTCAGGTAAATAAAAGGAGTTGAGTAGAAATAACCTTTGACCTACTAATTAATCACTTGCCTCTGTTAACTATTCCTCCGTCAATGTTATTAAGTGGCAGGGTCTGAGTGTAAATAGGCAACCATGTAAAGAGGCTTAAGTGCCATCTGGCCTTACCTGCTAAGGTTCGTTTGCCCTTTGGAATTGATCCCTTAGAGTTGTTTTTTTTTATTACTATTATTATTTTGTCTTCCTTCTTTATTTTTTTTCTTTAAAATCTTAGGAAGAAATTTGCATGCAATATTGCACGGCCCAATTCAGCCCCAGCTTCAGGGCTGTTTGAAGACATTCAACAATTGTGAAGTGTGGTTACAGATGCACTGTTCACCTCATGGTGATCAGGGTAACCAAGGCAGCAATTGCTGCCACATGCAGAGCAGTGGTGACCAGCAACAGCTCATGCATGTGTTAAATATTAGAAGTATTTACTCATAAAACCCTGTTGAGGACTTGCAGTGAATGGTGAGTACTCCTTCCAACCGCAAGCCTGGAATAACACTGCCCTGTAGGACTCATTGTGCTGGAATACAGAAACATGGCTTTAAGTCTACTTCATTACCCACTTATGGCATATGTTTTGTCCTGTGCAAACAATTGGATGCGTTTTCCTAGAATCATAGACTCATAGAATGATTTGGATTGGAGGTGACCTGACAGATCTTCTGATTCCAAACCCCTGCCATAGGCAAGGATACCTTCCTCTACACCATGTTTTTTTTACCTAGATGTAATTTAAGTGGAAGAACACATCTAAAGAAGGTAGATTCTATTGATCCCTCTCTGGTATGTAGGTGAGCAGCTCCTACTTGTGAGTTGAAGGATGGGGAAATTTATCTAGTGCTTGCAAGTGCTTGTGGAAAATGATTGTACTCTCATTCACATAGACAGTGGTACCCTGCTCCCAGTTTTGTGATACTTCTATGCCTGGATGCATGCTTCTATCAGGTGGCTTCACACAACCTTATTCTTTGTGTTTCCAGGTACTGTGTAAGGTATACTTGTAGGCAACCTGTTAAGTTATACCAAGCAAGTTCTCTATTTCTGCAGAATGAAAGACAAAATTAGGTGGTGTGCAAGACTTCACAGCATAAATCTCAGAATTCAGGGAGACCAGTAGGAATGCTTTGTGTTTTTCAATTTTCACAACTTCATCTCCACAAAAAAGCACAGCTGAACAAGATCCTAATAACCTTCACGTCCACTGGACATGGTAGAAGTACTGGCACTGGTCAGATTTTAGGTTTATGGGCTCCTATCATCTGAGATTAAGCTGGGCCCATGTATTGTAAATCGAGTCATAAACCAAGTGTTTTTATAGCCCTGAGGCTGGATTTGTTTTTGGGATCAATATTATTTACTTGAAATCCTTGCAGAGGTACGACCATCATCGCCTCTTTGCCACGAGCTAATCCACAAATGTGGTGGCCTGTCTGAAATCTGCATGCTTACAGTGCAGAACCAAAAAGTATTGCTATTGGTGGAGTTTCATGGCCTGGTGAAATGACCCTTTAATAAAAATGGCCAAAGCCAGTGGAATTGCAGTAATATAATTGAGGTTACAGCCAGGCTCCCAAGGCAGAGTCCTTCCCTCTACCTTAACGCATCAGAGAGCAGAACCTGGCCCTGAGCCTGTAATCAGTTTGAACAGGCTGTCAGGTGCTTTGGGATTTGGAGGTGAAAGGTGCTGTGTAAATGTCAGGCATCATTTACTGGGGCACTACATCCAGGCTGAGAAGCACAGCGTGCCAGAGACTCTTCAACGTGGTGTTAGGAGTGATCTTGGGAAACATATTGCAATGGATATATGGATGTTGGTTAGACCAGAGTCATGTAATTTCAGTTACTCTAAATCACCCGATGCATTTTCCTTTATCTCCCTATTTTATCTAATTTTCTCCACAGTTTTCTTTATTATTAAAATAAATCAAACCAAGTAGCCATGAACTAAGATTTTTGTTTATACATAAGAGGTGTGATCCCAGCTCCTTAAAGATGCTCGTATAAAATAATAGATCAGAGTGAATCATTTAAGATGGAAGGTTTATTTGGTTGTGGGTTGCTCTTTTTGGTTTCATGAAATGTTGATGAGCCAATCACAACATTCACACATCTATTTGTTATTGCAAACAGCCTACAAAGTAATGAATAGCTCACACTAGTCTGGGGAGGACATTACTGCTGAGGTTCCAAAACACGCATTCTATTATTTACACTAGTCACCTGGTTGTCTTGCTGCCTCCTGATGGCATTACTCAATTAATTAGGCAACAAAATATGAATTTGGAGTACTGCATATGTATTCACATATATGCATATGTGGGTTGGTGGTTGCTCTCAGGGATTTTCAGTGCCTCAGTAGACTTGAATCCAGTCCCAGATAAACAAGTCGGTTCCAGGAGAGGGGGTGTGCTATGAACAGCCTCTTCTGTGGATGTTGTTTTTCCTTCAGTGAGTACTTGTGACTTTATCTTGCAGGTTTGCTGTTCAACAGGCTAAATCTTCCTAAAAGTGAGTGTAGAAACAAGGAAGGGACTCCCTTCCTATTGGTTCCTCTGTGACATGAAACACGTTTCCAGGTGAGAAACTGAACTTCATTTATCTCAATACCTGCAGAACACTTTTCTAGCCATATGGCATCAATAAAGGGCTCCTCTTTCCTTTTCTGGAGCAAAGTAGGTGGTAGAAGAGGGTGCACAGAGAGAGACTGGACAGCAAGAGGCAGGAAGGCTGGGCAAGGATGAGAGAGATTTTCTACTTCAAGTCACAAAATCATGGGAAATGCCTGTAGATCAGGAGAGATTTCTCTCCCAGACTATCCCTGTGGTCTGTGTCCAGCACAGTTCCCCTCAGAATGAAAATCCAGAGCTCTATGACCCAGTCTTCAGGAGGCTCTGGAAAAAACAGCTTCAGGAGAGCCTCTGTGAAAACCTTCTCACCGCTCACTATTCCTCCTTTTATGATCTACTCACTTCTTGATTTCCATTTTCCTCTTTTCCATTTTAGTTTCTATTTTAGCAAAATCAAACTTAGGAGTTATTTATGTTTTCCCCTTCAGTTTTGGTGAAAGGTCCTTTCACCTATGACATACAAATCCGAGTTTTTCCTTCAATAAGAGCATCTTTTTAGAATAATTTAATTTCAGCATCTCTAAAGTGTTGGACTTTTTTTCTCCTCTATATCTTTTAGTGTTTGCACATGTAAGCAGCATCCAGTGACTAGGCACTGCAGAGGTAAAATTATCAGCAACATCATCTGGGAATATGGCAATCTATAAGTATCAATCTAAATTTTGTATATTTTTATGTAAGTTTGTGTGTTTGTGGAGCATGTTTGTCTTTTATAAGTGAAAAAAAATATATATGAGAATCTTACAAGCTAAGAAAAAAAATGGAGATACAGGAAATAGAGGCTATTTCTGGAGTGCTTTTTTTTCAAAGCAGAGTTGTTTTGGTTTGATTTATTAAAAAGGAAGGTCAAGAAAGGCAAGAGAAAAAATAAAATTAATCTGTAGGAGAATTGTGTTGCTAGAGGTGTAATAGACGAAGTTATTACTAAAAGGAACGTCTTCAATTTTGCATGTACTAAGGATTCTAGAAAACTGTTTTCCCATTTAGAGCCTGAAGAATAAATTGCTTTTTGGACACCTCTAAATTATTTCCTTTTTTTTTTTTTCCCAGCACTTTTAGAATCAAAATTCTAGTTTTCAGCTTAGTCAAAAGGGCAAAAAATTTTTATTTTTCTTAAGGAAAGAAAAAAATATCATAGAAAAGTTAGAATAATTTGGCCACTCAATAAAGGCAAATTATTTAAAATATTTTCAGGACATAAAACAATAATTTAAAAATTAGATGAAGATGCAAGACATTCTTCCACTCACTGTTTTTTCAGCATTTACCATATAATGGCAAGTTTAGAGACTGAATCTAGCAACAGAGACCTTCATAAAATGACAGCAGTTTTTTATGAGACATAGTTATAGTTTTGCCTCATAAACAGTTTTATGTCTCCTTAGGAGATGTTAAGGATGTAATCACTTTGAGAGAGTATATGTGAATATAATAAAAAAGTTGAAAAATAAAAATAAATTAAGTAGCAGATTTTGATAAATACAATGTAACTTGTTCAAAAAGGTTAATTTAAAGGAAATTGGTAATGAATTATTTAGTATTTAAAAATTTGGATGCAACCATATGTTAGCTAATATATCCCAAAATAAAGTCATATTTTGGAAATGTCTCAAAACTTCTCTTTTCACACAAACATGAACTCATAAATTATCCATGGTTTTAGCTGAATATCCTCCACACATAGACATTATTTTGTCCCACAACTAAGTGGTGTAAATTTGTATTATTCATATCAGAAACATGAAGTCAAAGAAGATGCTAGAGAGGCCAGAGGAGAGCTTCAGAGGGACTCAGGACAAGGCCTGAAGGGAGAGGACAAGGGGGAATGGCTTCATGCTGCCAGAGGGCAGGGACAGATGGGATATTGGGAAGGAATTGCTGGCTGGAAGGGTGGGCAGGCCCTGGCACAGGGTGCCCAGAGCAGCTGTGGCTGCCCCATCCCTGGAGGTGTCCAAGCTGGACAGGGCTTGGAGCAACCTGGTTTAGTGGAGTGTCCAACCAAACCATAATGATGTGAAATATCTTAGGTTAACCTTCCACTTGCACCTCCCAGACCCACCGAGCACTCGGATCAGTGTTTGAAGGCATTTGTATTGGTTGTTGTTGCAGTTCTGGAACTTCCAAAATTGTCTGTGAGGTTCAAGTTCATCATGCAACACTCAGGATCGCATCTGCTCGTGGTATGGGAAACTTAGTTTGGAGATGGAGCTGATATAGAACCAAAGAAAATATGTCTACTTTCTTGCTTCTTTTTCAGACTTATCTTCCCTAAAAACAAGTGTCTATTAGTAAGTATGAAAAGATTGCTTGTCATCTTATTAAGGGCTCAGTGTCAAGCAGCATGGTCTCACAGAGACTATAGGAAAATTACTTTCAGTATAAGTATTAGTATTTTTGCAGTGCCTGCTAAGCTCAGTGTTTGGACACCTAGATACAGAAGATGGAAAGTCAGGTAAAACATTGACTTGTTTGTCAGTAAAAAGTAATAATAAACCAATACACCTGTTCTATGATGCTGCTTGTGAGGTTTGAATGACCCTTGTGTGTATCATCCTTCAGATGAATTATACTTGCTAAGCAAAACTTAACTTTTTTTTCAGCTCTACCTATCAGAACTTTTACTTATTAGGCAGCTGGTTGCTGTTGACTTTTTAATTTTAAATCCATAAAACCAAGATGATAATATTACTCTGTGCAAAGCACTAATATTATTTTGAGATGCGTATGTTTCTCTTTTCCCTGTGACCGGACTAAACAGCCATTCCATCAATGCAAAAGATTTTTTTTTTGTATTTATTTGATTATTTTTTCTTCATGGTTATGTAGCTTCTAATTAAATGTGACCTGAGGTTTCAGAGGCTCCTTACCCCTGAACTTTTGTGTGAGGCTTAGTACAGATCATTTCTTCAGTGAAACGCATTCAGGAAGTCATTCTTGAAAAGCCCTAAATGAGGAGTGTTGAATGGTTGTTGGGATCTTGATGATCTGAGATGTGGAAACCTCTCTGAGGTCTCAGCTGAGCCTCCTGTCTTTTGTATCTTATTCCTAAGCTAGAAAGAAGTGTTAAAGCTGCCTCTTTTCTGGGGGAAGTAACAGAGCATCCAGCGTTTTTCACCTTTACTCTTTGGGAAAGGAGGCAATAAAAGAATGCAGTCTGGTCATTAGGATCTTATGGTGTTGTTTTGATGAAGTTTAGATGTTAACTACTTGCATTAAACGCTTTTTAATGGAACAAGCTTTTGCCAGGTGGGAGAAAATATATGCTGCTTGCTATTTTATTTTTCCGCATTTCCCTCAGGCTCTATTTATATAACAGCCATAACCCAATCTCCAAACTCAACTGCAATGAGGTTGCCATCTTACCTCAGCAACATTTCCTGAGCTGAAGGAATCTAACCATGTTTCTTGAACAAGGTGGAGTGTTAGAGAATACCTTAACACCACTTGCATTTCAAACAGCTAGCAAGATCAAAAGGAATTTGTTAGCACCTCATCAGTCCTCCAGGTTCAATCATGTTGAACCTTGTTTTCTGGCTGTGGTTATTTGTATTTAAATGCAGGTTTTGGATTCAGATCTCTCATCATGCAGCTATGTGGGCAACCATGCTCAAGTGTGCACCAATCCTTGATGATGCAAGCTGATAATACAAACCGCTGGATCAAGGTCCAGCAAGAATACTCTTTGTCACCCTTCACAAAGCTGTGCTGGAAGCCCAGCTCATAAACCCTTTAACAGCTCCAAATTTTGGCAAAAGTGGGTTCATGTAATTTTCACCTCCAGACAGCAGAGCCATCTGAAATCAGGCAGGTCTGTGCCTCGAATTGACTCCTGGATTTAGGACATGGGAAAGGTTTAATGAGAGGGTCATAAATTTAATGTCACAAATTTCAGATCATTCTTGGTTGTGGCTTGCAGGGCCAACAAGAATATGATTGCAAACACTCAGAGCAGGCTTGACTATCAGTATTTACTGCTTCCTGCAGTTAAATCTGCAGAATATATGCCAAGTGCTTAGGAGCCTGAGCCTGAATCCTAAAAGGATTCTACCTTTTCTTGCTTTTCATTTCTCAAGGCAACACAGTTGCCTAGAAATAGTTAATGGTGCTCCTTGCAACACCCCGTTCTCCTTTAAGGGTCATCATTATCTCAATTTTAAGGCTGAACTGAGATTTAAATATAACTTTACATTATTGAGATGCAAATCACCTTGGTCTCATAAGTATTATATGTCTAAATCATATTTTTCATCATGAAAATCTCTCTCCTTTTTTAAAGTGTTTCCCTTTAAGTACATTTTTCCATTAAACTAAATATATGTTTAATTTTTTTTTCTCCTCCAAAGGCAAGGTCCTTTCAATTCATGCCAGTGTTATTATTTCTCAAAACGAGTTTCATCTTGATCATAAACATTTTATGCCAAGAATAATGCCGTTTTAAAGACAATAAGTGCCTATTTCTGCCTGAGGCCATCGGAAACCCCGTAAAGGAGGCAGTAGGAATTAAAGACACTTAATCATATTTCCCCATTTTTAACTGCTATTTTCTTACACTCTGAAGCAGTTTTTCTATCCTTGCTGAGTCCTATTGAATGCCATAAATCTTAATTAAAGATGTAATTTTTTTTTATGAAATCTGAGCTGGAAACCACATTTCTTACTTTTAAGACTAGCACTATGTATAGGGTCACAAAGCAAACAAGACTTTTACACTCACAGGGTTTCAGAACCAGTTATTGCTGTTATGATGTCGAATCAGTACCATAATTATTATTATTGCTTGGTTTGGTGTTTTTATGATTATTGTTAATGCCTGAGCTTTGCGTGTTCTGTGCTCAAGACATCAAGGGGAAAAGAATAGCTTACATGGGAAAAGAATAGCTTACACTAAGTGCATATCTATATGCAAAATGAAGGAAAGCTTAAAGAAATATACCCATCAACACAGGAATTTGTTGTTGTTGTTTTTGTTTGTTGGGTTTTTTGAATGCAAAACCTGTTTCATTTAGGTAGGCTTAAATAACAGCATGTTTGGTATAAATTTGCATTATTTTATTGAAGCCAAGAGAATGTCCTTGCTTTATACTGAAAAAAAAAGCTATCTTTCATAATGTCATTTTACCAGTGTTCCATGTAATTTAGCTTACAAAATTAGAGGAAGGAGGGGAGCAAAGTTCCATTGTCCTATCTGTATTGGTGGAAAGAAATAGGTACTCCACACCTCTCAAGACAAGACTTGAGTGTATGTAGATGAAATGGAAAACACTGCAAAGAGAATTTGGTCTGAAGCCTGGTAAATTTAATGGGAAGATTTGTGTCGGCTCTTAGTAACAGACAATATTTGCTCTCTTTTAATGGCACCTGCTGGAAATACATCACCTGACAGCCTCGTTCTGAGCCCTGGGGCATTTTAACAGCCTGCTCCAAAGTCAAGGAAAATCAACATGAATTTTCCCAGTTATTTCAACACCGTTTTTGATTGAGCTGCTTTGTAGGCTGATGGAGGGAGATAGCATTTCAAGGAACATCACTTGGTAGGAAGCACCAGCCACCATGCTGCCATGGTTTTCCCAACACTTCCCACCACTGATGCCATCAAAGAGTATGTCACTAAACTTAACCAATTACCTAGCACTCCTGATGTGGAGGAAGTTGCAGTGCAGACACATCCAGGAGTGTAGCCCATCTATTCACAGCTTCCAACCTGACAGGTGCTAAAAGAGCCCTTTGGCTTCCCATGGCATAATTTCAAATTTCACATTAAATTAGTTGGGCAGGTACAGTCTGAAATGCTCACAGTCCTGATGGTTGGTAATGAATTGTCCATTTAAATTTAGCTCTTGCATCTGGAGTTTCTCCAGTTAATACTAGTACTTTTCTGTGTTTTGGAAAACAGAACAAAATAAAGGGTGGAAGTTCTGAAGGCCGAGGACCTGGTTTAAGGCTTGAGTGAGTGCATCAAAATATGACTCCTCGGTCACTATTAAGCACGTTAATAATATTGCTCCTGTGAGTAATGCTGCTGAGTCCATAATGAAATATTAATGGGGATAAACCTACCTATGGCTGAGGCTTTGTGAGGGTGTAACCTTGTGATCTCACCTTCTGCTGCAAGGTCACCCTGTTTCCACAGCTGCCAAGTCAGCCAACGAGACACTAGTGGCTTTTATTAGATGTTCACAGTCGCTGCTCCTTAACACAACATGACCTTCTTCAATGAAGCCTGAATCAAAAGGGCACTGATTTACTGGCTGTGAAGTGATGTTTCCTCACTGGCCTCTAATAATTTATTTAAGGCATAGTTTTGCCAGGAAAGTCTCTCATTATTTTAGAACCATCTTTCCTCTTCCAAAGGCATTTTGGAAGATAGCAAAAATGCGAAGAAAATATGTTTCGCATCACACACCACTCACAGAATTTATTTTGGGTAGCTTTCATGCCTGCAGCTACAGTATCTCACTTCTTCATGGGCACTAAGTTTGGGAGAAAAGCAGGAAGCACTTATTTTGCATCACAAATCAGTTGCTGTATTTGGTAGTTTCCATTTCATTCACAGTAGTAATTACGTGGTTACAGCTATTCTGAAGCTTCCTAGTGAAGGATCCTAATTTTCATGCTTCCTCTAATTTATAAAGGGTAAAAAAACCCCAACCAATCAGTATTTTTTTTTTTTTTGATCTCAAGCTGGTATAATTTCAGGGGCAAAGTTCATAAAAGAGAAATTAAGCTTTATTTTGAGGATACCCTGATGAGTACAAGTAGGAGGAAAGGCCAGAAGCATTGCTGGATTATGGATAGTGGGGAGATAAAAAAGATTCCCAGTGAGGTGACATAATTAGACAAACTGGTCTGAGGATAGGAGAGATCAATAATTCCCAAGATTCAAAAATCCAGATAAAGTAATCTTTTTTGGACAAAACACCAAAATTAAACAAAAAAATGCCCAATGTATCTAAGGATAATCTTCTGCAGCATTACTGAAACAGATTCTATTTAGTCAGAAACTTTGAAGGAAGAGGGTTTGACATTGAGTTCTCAGCTGTTTTTCTTTTCTTTTTTTTTTAATTGCCATTTGCTTGTTTATGTTTTGAGTTTTCATGAGGTCTCTCTGTTTGTTTGTTTGGGGGCTTTGTTCATGTTTATTTTTATTTTGTTTCTGGGTTTTCTGTTTGGTTTGTTTTGCATTTTGTTATTAATTCCTGGGAATTCAATTCTGTGTGGTCTTTCAAGGATTTTGGCAGTCATTTCACAGGTCCCATTCTGATACCTTCCAGACATCCAGCAGTCCATATACTGCAGTCTGAGAAACACAGGACAGCACAATTTCTCCAGGCTCCAGCTGGCTTTATTTGCTATAAAACTCTGATCTTGCAAGTTCTTGGGTTTACAAGTAATTTAATGCAGGTGAGCAGGGAACTGACATGGGTCATTTTGGGCTAGTTTAGCTTAATTTAATTTTTCAGTTCATGACATCTCTTGTTGAAAGCTGATTAATTCTGTGACTGACTTATACCACTTTTCTTTTTTTTTTTTTGAAACAGTCATGAATAGAATGCCCACAAAAAAAATAATATTAACAAAACCTCCTTCCACAATTTGTGACAAAGGTTAATACAGTTTTTCTATGCTTTTTAGTCTTTAAGTGTTGTTGTTCTGTCAGCTATGCACATACACACACACACACACACACACACACATATGTGTATACATACACCTATAGGTATTTAGGTACACACACACATGTATATGTGCATCTATTTATAAAAATATATATGTTTTAAAATTTGGTTTCTATTTTCTTCAATTCCTGAAGTTAACTGATGGGTACTGAGTTAGAATGTTTTAAAGCGATATTTTGAGGGAAGTTTAAAGATGGCTTTTCCATAAGAATATTTTGAGTGCAGGTCACAGGTTGAGAGGGTAAATACAACTCCTATATTGGTACAGATATGTGCTTTATCCCAAAGCACTGTTGAAGCAATTCCATTGACACCAGATGGCTGTTCCATATCTGCAGGATGGTCAAATGTTTCTGATGAGTGTCTGCAGCTGATGAGGTTAGTTCTCCTCCTGGCAATCTGATAAAGAAATCAGTAGGGAATTTGATTTTTTTTTTTTCACTAAAACCTCTTTTCCTTTGCAATGGTGAACCTGGTACTACTAAGTAAATGGAAGAGAGTATTCCTGTTTTCAATGAGGATCAGGGGCAGCCTCAAAACTGGGATATGTGGACAGGTCTAGGAAGGTCTTTGTATTTCTCTTATTCTATGATTTAAAAGAAATTTTATATTTCATATTCTGTATCAACTGTTTTCTAATTGTCATATTTCATATTCTGTATCAATTGTTTTCTAACAGTCATTGGCACTTTAAAAAGTGAACTGTAATTTAAGGAATACTTCATACTTAAAAATATCACCTAGTCACTTTTAGGTATTAGAAATACTTACTAGATTATAAAAATCTCTTCTCTTGTGTACTCAGAAGAAATTCAGAAGAATAGACAATGCTGGACCTAAATTATAAAAGCAAAATCTCAGAACATCAGACTTTACAGATGATGAGATTCAGATTTGTTATGATAGTTGAGGTTTGTGGCTCAGTTGGCTCTTTATAATGATATTATATTACCTTTAAAAAATACCTCCCAGCAAACTAATAGAAGAACTATAGTAAATAGTTATACGCTCTTGGCTCAGTCTCTATTTAATTTAGTGGGTATAAGCAATGCAAGTACTTGAATTACATGGTTATTTATACAAGGACATCTTTGTCAAAAATAATTTTTAATAAACAGCAATTTTATGATGACTAAATAACCCATAAACAAAATCATGTGTTCATGCTGAGGAATGATTGGTCAGCCTTGAAGAGATGTAGAAACCCTTCTATGGGCCTGTGAGCTGTTTGATGATGTGAAAATCAGAAGTTCTATTTCTGGATGAACCAAAGGACAACTCTGCCCCACTGAGAAGACAATGGAAGGAGCTGCTGATGTAATGAACACAGCCACAAACCCATAGATATCTAAGTAAATCTGCATGTCTAAGTGGTGAAGAATAGGCCTACATTCCAAGCAAAATACAGATATTCATCCTTCCTGGTTTCATCCTTTTCACTACAATTTCCTTGCCTCTTTTTTTTGTTTCTGCTCTCAATTAATTTCTTAATCAAATAGTGTCTCCTGGAAAATACCACTCCATAATGCATGAAAAACAGAATTATTTCAGGGGTTGAAATCTCAACAATTTTAAACAGGCAAAATGGAAAGACATCAATTAAAGTTGTCGCTGTCTGGTAAAATTTTTTATTTCAAGAAGGAAAAAAGGTGTTCTCCTGACTTTTTATCCTAAATAGATTTTTGAATTCTTAAATAAATTAACAAATTTTTTAGTAGTTAATTTTTTTAAATAGAAAATTATGGCAATAATAACTCATGAAGTGCACACACACATATAAATGTATAGGTCTTTATTACATTCTTACCTTTTCTATATAAAAGTAAGGCACAAAATTCTACTTCATCAAAAATTAATTCTTCAGGGTCCCAGGGACCCCAAAGACAAGATATTTTTGAAGCCCTGTGCATTTCAGTTTTTGTTTCTTTTTTTTTTCTTTTTCTCTGTGTGTGTGTGTGATTCAGAAGAGAGAGGAAAAAAAGGGTTACAATAGTAGAGCTAAATGGGGAGTTTTTTTTATATTTAAATGCTTTTCCTTTCACTATGCCTCACCTGATAGCCCTGCAGGAGCCTGGACAGAGAGCAGGATGCTCTTGAGCTCCTGGTTCTGTTGCAGCCTGACTTTGGACAGTGAGTCCCAGCTCTCCTGTAAGAACTTGAATTTGTGATCCAATATATGACCTGCCTGAAGGGTTTAAATCTCTGGCAACAGAGAAGACACAAGTGGTGTTCACATTGAATAAAAAACAAATATCACCTCCAGAGCCATGTGGCAGCACACTGTGTCTTCTGCGGATGTGACAGAAAAAAACAGGGTTGGGTTGAATCTTTGCCCATTGAGCTGGGGAAGGGCCATACTTAGAAATGTTGAAATGTTATATTTTGTGCGATGTATATAATATATGGGGGTTTTTTGTGTTTTTTTTTTTTGGGGTTTTTTTTTTTTTTTTTTGAGATAGGCTGGCTGCATAAGCCATGGCAACCTCAGGTGTCCCTCACCAGCTGTAACCATCCATATGACCTGGTGTGACACACTGCACTTTGAAGGCAGCAAGGCTTGCTCCTGACAGGAAATTGTCACAGATGTAATTACTCAAACAATATTGTTAAATTCCAGTGCAATATGTATTGTCACCCATCAGTTACTATAATTACTGTACAGATACAATCTGTTCCTTGATAAAACACAGAGGTTTGTAATGTACATTAAGTTATCAGAGAAAACCCTGCCTGGGACTCAAAGTCCTTTATACACTCTAATTGTTATTACTTGTCACTGTGTGGTACCTGGGGACTGTTCTCACACTGTATGTTCTGAAAGAGCAGAAGCCATTGAGATAGCTGAATTGGTAAAATGAAAGCCAGCAATCTGGATAGGGGAACAAATTGTCCTGGACAGGTTCTTCTTACTTACTACTCACAAGAGGCTTAAAGGCCACTTGTGAGCTGGATCACAGAACAATTCAGTTAAAAAGGACCGGTGAGGGACATCTATCCCCAGCTCTCCTATTCCTTGAGCCATAGAAGGGTTTGGCTTGGAAGGAACACAAAATCCCATTTCATTCCAACTCTTCCTGCCATGGGCAGGGTCATCTTCTTCTATCCCAGGTTGCTCCAAGCCCCATTCAGCCTGGCCCTGGACACTTCCAGGGATGAGGCAGCCACAGCCAGGGAGGTTCCAGTTTCTGCTAGATAATTTCCTCAGGCCACATAGTCACTGAATAAGAATTTTTCTTTCCAGTATGTCAACCTCCCAGTCTAACATGGTGTGCTCTACAAACCCCATCCCCTTTTTCAGGCTCTTAATAAAGAGCACAGACAGGCTATAGGCTGGACTTAGTATCACGACCCTAAAACCCAGGAAGTATGGTTAATTTTCTACAATCCGGCCAATTTTCTGCAATCATCACATCACAGGATGTTTATTCAGTTTATGAATTGGCAATTTGGCTATGGTGTATTCCAGCAAACTGTGTCAAAATCTTTGCTGGAGTCAAGTGTACAACTCCTCCTTCTCTCTCCCTGTCCTCAGAGACATGATTCAAATCTCAAACACAAAATAACATGTTAGTTGTGCAGAGAGAAAAATTGAAGCACAGGTAATTAAATATGCCACTGGTTCCTAGTCTAGCAGTAAAGGATATTAAGAAGGTGGTTAGGGATTCTTTAGGGCTTTGGAAGGCTTGTGACTTTTGTAGGAGCAAGGAATATTTAGGAATATTTTCTGCATCTTGGTAAGGGGAGGTGCACTACAGCTGCTTGTTTACAGAAGGCTGGATCTCAACAGCCCATGCCAATCTGTCTCTGTGTGTGATATATAATTTTAATTACCCTGAGTTTACTTTCTTTATAGACATCCCTTCCATTATTTAAAATTAGCCCTCTGTGTGTCACCCCACTGACATGGATAAAGAATCCCAACCAGAAACATTGCCCTAATTCAACTAGATCTGGGGCACACCATATTTTTCAGTTAAACAAAGAAAACTCAATATTTAGATCATCTTTCTTGTTCCAGCTGCTGCCCCTTGCGTGTTGTGTAAATTAAGAGCTCTTGTGCTAACCATTGATTTTTCTTCCCAGGATCCCAAGGGGACACATCCTGCTAGGTTTATTCTTGAGGAAGCCCATTCCGCTGCTGCACAAAGCTGGCATTGTCAGGAAGATTTAGCTCCCGATGACAAAACATCTTTCATTGTGAATTCTACTCATCATAAGGAGCTTACAAATCCTAAATCACAGCGGGGTCACCCTTTCTTTTGCTCTCAGTGCACCATCATAACTCTTCCACCTTAACTATCAGAGGAATGCTGCCTATGCCTCTTATCAGGCCTGGGTCAAAGGTGAATATCTGAGCTTCTCGGTCACAGTGACACCAAGTGCTGTGAAATATGGTAATAATGATCTTTCAGGAATCTCTGGGGCCATTCTGTAAACCAAAGTGGTTCTGCGTGACTCTGCTTTTTGTCTTCCACTGCATATGTGATGCTACCTTGAAAGAAGAGGCTAAAAATCCCCCTGAAAGCAGCTTCTCTGTTTGCAGTGGTAAGGGGGAAAGGGTTGGGGTTTAGCCATTGTTGGTATGGGAGAACAGCTGGGAGAGGGCATTTGTGGGACTCTCTCTGGTCTGCGAGCTCAGCAATGCAGATCACCATTGTAAATAGGCACTGATAACTCCTAGAGACATTCAGTAACCTTTCAGCACTCCTTCCTAAAATAGACTTCTTTGCTCTTGGGAGAGAACAGAATGAAACCACAGTATTATCCCTGAGCTAAAATCTTCTAGTTATCAATTACTCACCCTCCTTGAGATAAGGGTTTTTTTCTGGCTTCTAGTCTGGTCCCTACTAGTTTTCTTTAGATAAGAAAGAGGGGAAATGGGATATAGAATCATAGAATCATTTAGGTTTAAAAAAAAAAAAACCCTCCAAGATTTTTGAGTCCAACAATTAACCCACATAAAATATTTTTGGATCATGAACACACCTTGAGTTAGGAACTTCCAGGTGACTGGCAAAGAGGAACAGAGGAGATTCCCTGAGCTGGTGGGAGGCATCAGGGGAAAAGTGGAGGGTCTGTTGAACAAAGTGCTCTTTATTCTGCAGAGCACGGGGAGCTGTGCAGGGTGATTAGAGCAGATAGAACAGCCACTGCCAGTGTGTTCTGAACCTGTAATAATCACAACAGAAATAAAAACACTGTGAGATGGAGCATGATTTCCTATGACTGGGCATGCAGAAGGAGCAGGGAGGTTTGCTCACCTCTTGCTACAGCGATTAGAAGGCACAAAAGAGAATTTTTCTCTGTGCATTTAGGTAATGGGCAGAATCTAAACAGACTCTATTGCTGCAGACAGCCCTATTGAAGGTCACTCCCACAAAGACCTATTGCATTTCCCTAACTTTTAAAGGAATTATAATAAAAATGTGCTTCTCTCTAGTGCAGCGAATGTGTTCTAATAACACTGTGAGGCTAAATTTAGCATTTGCTAGTAACAGCTTGCAGTCCCATCATCACAGAATGCCCTGAGCTGAAGGGACACATAGGGTTCACACCTTGAGCCTGAGAATGTTGTACAAACAATTCTTGAGCTGTGTCAGGCTTGGTGCTGTGACCATTCCCTGGGGAGCCTGCTCCAGTGCCCAGTCACCTCTGGGGAAAGAAGAGCCTTTATCTAATATCCAACATAAACCTCCCCTGCCACAGCTGCAGGCCATTCCCTGGAGTCCTGTCACCAGAGAGAAAAGGGGAAGCTGCAGACCACAGTGAGGTCTCCCCTCAGACATATTCTACCCCAAACCCCCTCTTGGCCTCACCTCTGTTCTCTTTGACTCTCACACTCCCTCCCTCAGGTCACATCTGACTCCTCCTCCCCAGCATGCTTAATAGCCGGAAACCTGGTCACTAATTACTGTGGTGAAGATTTGCAACCTGTCTGGCAGTGCCAGGAAGTGGGGCACAGCCTTTGCAAGTTGTGGAGGGATCAATCAGGCTCAAGTCAAAACCAGAGTGTTTCCAGCTAATTCTGAGGGTTGGTGATGACAAGCACCATTGAGCATAGATGTTTGGCTGTCAAATGTGCAATACATTTGGGAACTCACCCCATGGGAAGGGCAATGGGATTTTTGTATTTTACTTTTATCTTCCATAGTCAACTCATTTGATCACACACACCAAGGGGAAAAAAAAAAAAAAAATGAGGCTGCTGGTGGTGGGGAAGCTGTCCATGAGGAATTTTCAAGTCTGTTTTCAATCAGGCTGATATATCTTTTCCCAAGGTTGGTGTTCCTGCCAGTCTCTAGCCCTGCTTCCTCTGCCCCTTTTCTGAGCTTTACCATGAAGTTATTTTTCTAGGGGTTGTGACAAGAGACTCAGCAGACTTCTGATTTTTGATGTCTTAAAGTGCAATTGGATATATGGGAGATGTGATGCCTAAAGGAAAATAAAGGTTTCAGGCCTTTGGCTGCTTCCAAACTAACTTTTGACTGCATAGTAATTCTGTCAGCATTATTAAACAATATTATATTAGTAACAAAGAATAATAGCCAAATGTCAGCAATTTAGTATGCTATGTGGAAAAAAAATTAGATTCTGCGTTAATTGAATAGTCAGGAAAATGTGAGAGTGAATCCAAGTTTTCATTTACAGTTCTGACAGAACCAGAAAACAACAGATTTTAAGACCAGAAATAGACCTTAAGCTATCTGCTTTTTCAATATCATCCAATTTTTCAAAGTAGAAATAGTAGTTTAATTTCCATTTTCTCCTTGTTATGTTTTTAAAGATGGGGGAGGAAAGCAAAGGTGTGAAAAAAAAGTTGATGAAATTTTTCACCAAGTTGTAATTTACAGGTACCAAACTTACTGTTTTGCACCACACTCATGTATGTCTAAGCACCAGAAAGAGGCCAACAGTCTGATCCTTCTTATGCATCACAATATACTGCAAAAGGGAAGATGTGCTGTGTGGAAGTGGCAAGAGGTCATTCCTTGTCATAATACAAGCATGATGAGAGCTTGTGGAGGGACTGCCATTTGCTTTTGCACATCACATCAAAGAAAAAATCAAGTTCTACCTCTTTATTCACCCTTCTTGCAGAGCAGAGGCATTGTGGATGCTTGTTTCAAATACTGTGAGTGGATGACCCAAAACCCACTTGTTTGAGGAACAAGTAAAATTGTTTGTAGCTGGTGACCTTTCTGTTACAATGTAGTCCATATGAGAATTTCTATATAGAAGTATTACTTTTGCCTTATGCTAATAGTATTGACAATTGTATGAGAGGGAGAGTGATATGTTCTTAAACTGACTGACACTGGCTTTGCCTAAATCTTGTGGGATTTTCTGAACAAAACAAGAAGTTCCCTGGATATTGGAGGAGTTATTGCAAAGACAATGAATATTTTTCACAATTAATTAAGTTGTTTAACCTAACTGCTGCTTCATCTTGTTTCCAGTCATGAGAAAGGGCAAAATGATCTTGAACTGAAAATGAGAAGTATCAAATTATTATTTCCCTATAAATTACTGTGTATATGAAATACAGAGAGACATATTTAGTCATAGAGATGATAGAGGAAAGAAATCAAGTATCATTCTTCAACTTAAAAAGTATTAATTCATGCTTTAGGAAGCTGTCTTTCATATTCAATGCAGGTATAAAGGGTCTTTTTGAACTTCTTAAGCTAATTAATAAATCCAGTGAAAAATTCTGTGTCATCAACTGTAATCCTTTCTACAATACGTGTCTTACGAAAAGCAAAATTATCAAGTGCATACAGTTAATGGCAGACAGGAATCACAGCATAATACAGTTTTGGAGGAACTTCTGGAAGTCAAATCTTCAGCTCAGAGGATGACTTGATCAGATCAGATAAACCAAATCTCTGCTGAAGCAATGAATAAAATAGTAAGGCTTTTCCCCTGAATTACCTTAATTTGCATGTTATTCCTGAGCTTGAATTGTGCACCACCTGCTATCATTGAGGTTTGTTAGGTGCCATTGTAACAGACCCAGTTAAAATGTTTGTCCTCTTTCTTATAGGTCCCCTTTACATACTAAAAGGCCACAATAAAATCTTCCTCATTATGGATTGTATAAATCTATACTAGTTTCTCCTATACCAAGGAGAAAGCGAGACCATGGTAAATGCAGATGTGTGAAATTAGGTGATTTATTCAATTTTAAGTACCTAGATTTAATTTAGTATTTTCCAACCTGAATATCTCGAACATTGTTTATATATGGCAAAATTTACTTACACATTGACTCAAGATGGAGGTGGAAAAGTCCTTACAGAAAACTCGTAATGTGGTCGAGGTGAGAAACTATTAGAGTTGCCATATTTTTTTCATTTTCTACCCCTTAAAAATTATAATTTCTTTCACTAACTCAAACATTCAGATACAATTCAATTGACTATAGACTAAATTAATTTCTTTTTCTTGTTCTATAGAAATATAAAGAGCTCTAGAGAGCATAATGTTTGCTCCTTTCTTTGTCTTGACTTCATGAGTGACCAAGGTGATATAATTTCAAAGAAAAGGAGAACATGGTAGATGCATTCAGTTCTGGCATCGGACTATTTCCTCCTCATGTCCAGGTACTTAAAAGATTAGTTTAAGCCATGAGGCAGGAAGGATTGCATTGGTATGATGATAGGGAGAATTGCACAGGATTCCCTTCTGAGTATGTTGGTTTTGAATTTAAGGAAAAGGAAAAAAAAAGGAAATAAAGAAACACATTAATAAAACTGAAGCTACGAGATTTTGGCTCTCAAACCTGCTCAAAAATTGATGTTACTTTAAATAGAGTATTATAGGATATCAGTATATTTTACTTTCTGTTGAAGGAAAACAGAACTCAAAGCTGAGTAATTTTAAAACAAAATCTTGAATCATATTTTCATTCCATAAAAATTAATTTTCTCAGCAGTTGCTTTCTCTTGAGCTCATTGGGCTTTATGACTGCATAATTGCCTATGATAACAAGAAACAAACCCACACCAGAACAAAACTGCTGTTTAAGAGATGTTCAAGATATTTAGTAATTTCTTAAGAATCTGGGTGACTTTTGTATGAACAGATAGGCATCTGTTAGAGTGGAATTTCACTGAGCAGCTTAATTAGCTCTTCGTGCTACTTAATGTTATGTTAAATGACCTACCAGAAGTCATTAATTAAAGTATTAAAATCTCATTATTTGTTAGTAATGGGGCACATGAGAAGAGGGAAAAGAATAGGACTTTATTGTTAACACATTTCAGGGAACACTCAATAAATTTGATAAACAGAAGAAATATACATCTGGTTGTTTCCACTTGCTGTATAAAACACCTGATAGTTTATACATGCTACAGGAATCCCAAAAATACTCATGTATGTCCAAACTACTATCACTGTTGGTTGGTAGTTTAAATAAACCTTTCCATAACCAAACTTAAGAAATCAGGACTTCCTCAAAGGGATTATCAGCTCCTTAGAGAATATTTGTCTGTATTTATCCACACACTAAACCCAAGGTGAGAATGTATTTTTCAATCTGGCCTATTTTTTAATAGTGGAGATGGCAATTGGTTTGATTTTTACTGGACACATTAAATGCTGCATGCCATGGCGACAGAAGGAGATCAACCTCATTATCTTCCCTGTCTACCGCTTCCTCTGTCAGGTCTCCATGGCTTGATGACTTTCCACTCTTCCATCAAGGTCTTCAGAATCCCAGGAGTGTCCAAGAGGTAAGACTGTTCTTGGAGACCAGGGTCTCTCACCTGTCGTAAAATGTCTGTATTGCATGTGTGTGTCTGATCTGGGAACAATACAGACTTGAGGTTATGATTCACCTCATCAGATATAGGCATAATTTCTTAATTATGCCTAATTTCTGCTGAGGTGAGAAAAAATTAACTTGAACGCTATTGATAACACTGTCAGATTTCTTTCTGCTGTAGTGGTAACCCCGATAGATTTTACAGGTAGATAGGATACCACAAATGTCTTCAGTAGTGGTGTAGCAATATCACCCCAGCTTTTACTTGCCTGTGTTTTCCTGTGATGTGTATTGTGATCAATGTAAATGCAATGTAAATCTGGGTTCATTCAGAGTGCTAGGAAAAAAAACTTAATTCATCCATAATGAAGGCTTCAATTTCTCTCTCCACTACACACTCTGGAAGAAAGGCTTGCTTCACTGGAGGAAAATATCCATGTTGCATAATTCTGCTGCTTGTATATTAGAAAAAACCAAACAACACCACAACAACAAAACATACCAGAGAGTTTAACTGTATTCCTTTTAGCATTCAGCCAATGTTCTGAATGACTTAGATAACTTTTCTATTGTGATCTCCTTATATTTTATGAGTGGTGTCTCATTTAAAGCTCTCTTTAAGGATGCAGCTTAGAAATCATTACCTTACTGCTCTCAAAAGTCAAAGGCAGTTCTGGTTTTGTAAAGAAGAGTGCCTCTGGGGCCAGTAAATGTTTTAGAACTTCCAGCTGGACTTCTAAGGAGTGTGAAATAGACAGGAGGAGACAGAATACCTCAGGACTCTGATGGTACCCACTGTCTTAATGAAATAAATAAGCAGATCTCCAAGGGATTGCATAGTTTCTGCATCTTCCACAGAAACTCTGAGCAGATATATTCAGACTCAGGCTGAAATTTTTGACCTTGAAATTTTTTTCCTAATGAGCAGCAATCACAATGTACTAATCAAATGAGTCATCATGGATTTTGATCTAAAAGAGATAGAGATGCTTGAATGGTGCTGTTCCAATAATGGAGTGAAGAATATAATTCTGGTCCCGTTGGACATTTCCTCCCCACTACAATATTGCAACAACCGTGGGGGAAAAAAAAGCTAGCAAGAACAAAAGATTGAATGCATTGACATGCAAAAAATTCTATGGGGTTTATGGTTTTGGTTTATATTTTGTCTAATTATGCAGCATTGGACAAGGAAGAATATTGTGTTCAGCTGTGGAAATATTTCTGGTCACTGAGAAGTATTTTGGCTAGTTGTCCTCCTCACATTCAAAGTCTCCTGTGCCAAACTGAATCTCTCAATTTGTTGATAAATTCCATGTATATGCATGTTGAGGGAAAAGATAGTGCATACTAACAGAATGAATTTGAAGTAAGACTCGAGAAAAACATTTTCAAGCGTGAGCTAGGCATAATTAATAATATTTCATGTTCAAAAGAGGTGAAAATATGAATAAAATACTAGAAATTACAAGGGAAAATAAAACTAACAAGGAAATAGAAATGTCAGTTATTTTATAGGTTCATGGATAGTTTATATTTGAAATTATTCTCAGAAAGGATGTGGGAAAATAATATAAAAACTACAATGGTGAAGACTGAATTCCATGAGGAGGTGCAAGGCTGTGGTTTTAACAGCTTCAATATTAGACAACCGAGGCTGTCAGTGATGCTCATAAACTCAAGAATGTTTTATGGGAATAGTACATTGGAAATAATAATTAGTGTTTTCACAGTTAAGAAATTATTATAAGAGGGCATTGGATCAAATTTTTGGGCAGAACTTTTAATGCAAATTTGATGATGAATTACTTTGTAATGAAATGCATGGTTAAACTATTAACTTGATGCCAGAACATATTGTGGAGGTCAGACATTAATTATTAAATTTACTCATTGAGAAACAAGCTGCTGCTTGTAAAGTTCATAAAATTGTGAAACAGGGAGGTTATGCCAAGAGCAGTGTGCTATCCTAGTACCTCATTACCCAGATCTAAGTTATTTTCCTAAGCATCTGCCATTAATACTATTACAGATACAGGCTAAATAAGCCTATGATATGAACACTTATCCTTACATTTCTTATTATATTCTTGTATATATATGCATCTTTTTAGATGGCTGCATGGGAATGATCATAATAGAGTGGTTAAAGTGATGAAAATGTATTTGACTGAGAAAGAGGGTCAATAGGAACACAGAAAAAAAAAAAGGGGGAATATTTCTCTCAGAAGTAATTTCAATTATTTCTGTGTGTTTTAATATACACAGTCAGAGTAGACAAAATGCACAAAATATTTGTTTTTTACCAATCTAAAATAAGATCTTAAATATTTAATTTGGTTCAGAAGCTATGCCACTACTCTGGAGACATTTTGGACAAATAGCAGGGCTAAGAGGAACAGTGGCCCCTGGGCTGTCCCAGCCAGGTGTGACACAGCCCCAGGGCAGTGCCCGTCCCTGTGCTGGCACTGCTGGGGCACCTCCAGTGCTGGGGACAGCTCTGGGCCCTCAGGACAAGGAGACACTGAGGGGCTGGAGTGTGTCCAGGGCAGGGAACGGAGCTGGGGAAGGGGCTGGAGCCCCAGGAGGGGCTGAGGGAGCTGGGAAGGGGCTCAGCCTGGAGAAAAAGAGGCTCAGGGGGGACCTTGTGGCTCTGCACATCTCCTGCCAGGAGGGGACAGCCAGGGGGGGTCGGGCTCTGCTCCCAGGGACCAGGGACAGGAGGAGAGGGAATGGCCTCAGGTTGGGCCAGGGGAGGTTAGGATTAGATATTAGGGAAAATTTCTTTACCAAAAGGGCTGTCCAGTCCTGACACAGCTGCTCAGGGAAGTGGGGGAGTCACCATCGCTGGAGGGTTTTAAAAGCCATGTGGATGTGGTACCTGGGGACATGGGTAGGCGCTGGTATTGACAGTGTTGGGGAAATAGTTGGGCTTTGCCAACCTAAATGATTCTATGACACTCTTTTTCAGTACCACTCAACCTCAAATAATTTTGTTAGAGATTTTATTGAGTATCCAAATGTTCTAACAGATTTTAGGGAGCCTGACCTTTCCTCCCAAGTCAAGATCATTTAAACTTCTGGCAGGGACACCTTCCACTAGACCAGGGTGCTCCAAACCCTGTCCAACCCGGCCATAAATATTTCCAGGGACGGGGCAGCCACAGCTGCTCTTGAAACCTATGCCAGGGCCTCAGCACTCTCTTAATAAAAGGATTCGTTCCCAGCATCCCATCTAACTCTGCCCTCCATCAGTGTGAAACCCAGCACTCCATGTCCTTGTCCAAAGTCCCTCTCCAGCTCTCATGGCACCAGAAGAGATCTAAGGTCTCCCTCTCCCTCTCCCTCTCTTTTCTCAACCTTTCCTCACAGGAGAGAAGTCCCATCCCTCTAATCCTCTTCTTGTCTTCATGATTACACTTCAATGTGTAAAGATTTTATCTAGCTAAAGGTAATTGCATTATCTGAAAAGACTCTAAAAAGTGGACCTACTTTTTAGATTCCATTAACCCATCTTCCCATATAAATTCCTTCATTTTCTTCTTGCTTCTATGATGTATGGAGCACAAACTGTAGGTAGAGAGTGGTCACTTTGGAAAAAGTTGAGACAAATCCAAGAGAAATTCCAAATTGCACTAAATGCAAGATGTCTGTGTAGCCTGGATTGAAGGGCTGTGTGCTTCTGGTTTCAGCGGCCAAAGGAAGGTCATTCAAATACAAAAGTGAAGCAGAGGAGGCCTTCAGGACAAGCAGAGGGACCAGAGGAGCTCTCAGGACAAGGAGCTACTGAACTGACATGAAATCTCATGGGATTGCTCATCCCACTGAAGACAAAGGTGGCAGGGAAATTACTTGCTCTTTTGAGAGCAAAGAATGAAGACTTCCAGGACAGCACATAGGGAATGAGTATGAGCTGACTACAGATAAATTTTAACTAGAAACAATGGAAACAAGAGATAAGGAGTTTGGCAGTTCCCTCTAACAGGATAAGGATGGGACACACACACTCTCAGAAAGGACTTGCTGTGATGATTACTGGTGTGAAAATAATTTGCTTCATGACAAAAAATGTCAGGTCTGTTCTTCTGATGCACAATACAGAACATCTTCTGGTGCTTCAGCAATGTGAGCATTGTGCACTGTGCAATTTACACCAATTTCACTTCTAGTGTCTTTCCCTTCTCTGTCCCTCCGACCATCACAACTTATAGAGGTTTTTGGATTTGAGATTTTTTCCTTAGATATTTAGCCAGCACCTTTTGTGACTCCAGCCAGTTACTCCTGCTTTAAGCACTACATTAAATGACTTCAGTGAATACTGAAATGAATACTGAATACACAGAACTCAGAAAAAATTAGCATGAAAACTTTCCATGAGAATTACTCTGATCTCTGTGCAAATGATTTGCAAGTTTTAAATTATAAGTCTTCATAAATTTCTTTCTTATTTTTCGTTTTGTTTTAATTCAATTCCCTAAACCAATCAATTGCTCTGTTTTATACAGGGACTTGGAAGATGCAGATAACGTTTGTTTTCTGAATGGGGGAAATTTGGTCTTCTGCACTGAGCTGCAGTTTATATCTTCTTGTGTACACATTTGTGTTCATATAGAGAATAGGAGGATCCCACAAAATTAGCCTGCAGTAGTTTTCAAGGAGCTTTATGACATTCCTGCTGCATTTTCTTCTTTCTGGCTTGGGTGATGGGAGGACAGGGAGCAGCACAAGGCAGCCTCACTGGTCACGTATTCACTGCTCACATGCCTGCGTTCAGAGACAACTTTATTGACTGTATATAATGAGTATTATGAAACTCATGGGGTTCCTAGGGGAATATACCTGTGCCCCAGCAGGAGAGTGTCCACTGACTCTTCATTCAACAGGTTGTTCTCACTGTGAGCTGCTGCTGCTGCTGCTGAGCCTCTGTTGGAAGAAGAGGCACAAAAGTTATTTAGTTCCCCTCAAAAATGGGATCATATGACAAAGCCTGTATGCAAGTAGGTCCATAAACAATGTGTAATTCTAAGCAGCCAGCTAGAAAAAGTAATTAAAGAGGACATCTAAATCACAATAAAGTGCACAGAATTTTAAATAGCCTAAATGTATTCCTGCCCTCCAGCTAAGTAATTTGCAATCAACTTGTTGATTCTTTTAACTACACATTAAAACCTATCTCTTCTACCGAATAAACTTTCACACAAACACAAAGATCAAATCCATTCTCTCTAAACTTTTTAGTTTAAGGTTTTTGATAGGAGCAATCTGCAAATTACCAAGCTGCAGATTAACTTTCCATCTCAACAGATATATTGCTAGGCACAGATTCTTCAGGATCTGCAGGGATGAAGGGTAATAATTTCCTACTATGTAAGAGTCTCTGAAATAATTTCTAAGTCCTCTAGGCTCTGCCTCCCATCCTTTACCTGGCTATAGAGATTACATGCAGAAAACCTCTGGATTTAGTAATGCAGGCTGCCTGTGGTGTATGGAACTTTTTGGTGTGCATGGGAACTGCATGCTCAGCTCTTCTGTTCTCAAAAGGGATGAGCTCTTCCTTGAGAATTGCCACAGTGATGTGTCCAGAGCACTAGGACTATCAGTAGGGTTATGTTCAAATGATAAATTTCCCTCTCACTTAGCAATACCACACTGTCCCACAGCCTCATAGAATCACAGAATAATTAAGGTTAGAAAAGCCCTTCTAAGTTCTTATCAAGTCCAAGCATTAACCCAGCACTGCCAAGGTCACTACTAACAAACACAAGTGAAACATCCATATGGCTTTTAAATCCCTCCAGGGATGGAGACTCTCCCACTTACCCAGGCTTCCTGTTCCAATGCTTCACAGACCTCTCTGTGAAAAATTTCTGCCTAATATCCATTCTAAAAGTCCCCTGGCACAACTTGAGGCCGTTCCCTCTCCTCCTGTCCCTGTTCCCTGGGAGCAGAGCCCGACCCCCCCAGCTGTCCCCTCCTGGCAGGAGATGTGCAGAGCCACAAGGTCCCCCCTGAGCATCCTTTTCTCCAGGCTGAGCCCCTTCCCAGCTCCCTCAGCCCCTCCTGAGGCTCCAGACCCACTCACTAGGAGTTAACTGATGTGTGGGATTGAGATACTGTGATTAGCAAAACAGTAAGTCAGAAAACTTGTAGGAGCAGCCATTGCTCTAAAGGGGTCCAAGAAGACAAGTCATGGGCAATTCCTCTCCTTCATATACTTGTCCTTGCTTTGCCTTTATTTACAATTTTGACTGATCTGTTGTCCTCGCAGCCTTAATTTTGTATTCATTAGCCCTATGCCTCATACCCATACATTGACACCTTTTAATGTAGTGATGTTTTCCCTCCGTTGGCCGCTTAAGGGTTAAGCTGGGATGTTTTGGTTGGGCAATAATTGCCTCAAAGCCTTCTCCAAACTTTGCAGACATGGAATTGATATTTTTACTGTCAGCACCGAGTCTCTGCTGGTCATAATCCACAGGAATGCACCTGGATGCAATTGTGGTTGGATAACTAAACCTGAGTGATGTGTTTCATTTAGTGGGGACTCCGCTGGCTTCCTTGTGCAGATTAGAGAGTGATTCAGCATTAATGGGGAAATGTGGCAAAAAATGGTTAGCTGAGCAGTGCTAGAAGTGGAGCTATATTGGGAGCAATTGAAGGAGGAAATGGTCTGGATTTATTGTCTGCATTAAAGATATTGTGGGTCCCATGGATACCAGGAGTGTCATGGAGACACAGCTAATAGGATTTTTATTGGATTATTGTCCGGCTGTTGCACCTGCTTCTGAAGGGGACAGTGCAGTGGGTTTTCTGGCACAGTACTTGAACAAGGGATCAGAAAGGAGCTACGGCAACTGGAAGTTCCAATATAAATTTTTAAGGGAACTTTTACAATTGCCTCAAAGCTATTTCCAGGAAGGCAGCAGCCAGTGAGTACCATACCCCTTCTCTCTCTTTACAGAATGTTCAAGTGTAGAAAATATGTTGCTGGAGTAAAGACACCAAGGACCTAGCTTGCACACTTCTACTCTTTGCAGTCCAGATGTAGGTTATTTTTTATTTGAATTGACTTGAGGGAAGGTTGCTTTTAAAGTTTATATTTTTTTGTAACAGCAATTTTGATTATTGTTGGGTTTTGTGGTTTTCTTTTTATTTGTTGTTGTTGTTTTTTTATTTTTGTTTTTGTGTTTGTTTGTTTTGGGTTTGGATTTTTTTTTTCACAGTGACAGAGAATCATAGGATCATTACGGTTTAAAAAGATATCTAAGGTCTTTGAATCCAACCACTAACATAATCACATCCCCAAATGCCACACCTACAAAGTTTTTTCAACACTGCCAGGGATGATGATTCCACCACTCTCCTGGGCGACCTGATCCAATGCTTGACCACCATTTCAGTGAAGAATTTCTTCTTAACATCCAATCTAAATCTTCCTTGGCACAACTTGAGGCCATTTCCTCTCATTCTACTGGTCTCTCATTTTCCCTTTCTCCTGTGCGTTAGGCTGCAGCACATTCCTTTTCTGTAGCCCAAATCAAAACTTCTTCACCTGTATCTAAATTTTGCTAAATGTTCCAGGTGCAGACCCTCTCTAGTCATTTCCATCCTTGAAGATCTCACAGAGGGTTTGCCTCTCTGTTTCACATTCAACAAAGCATTTCCCATCTCTGTTTTAGTTCTTTTGTTATACAACAGAGAAATGTACTGAGGGGAAAAAAAATTGTGAGTTTTCATCAACAGTTAATTTTAATTTTTACTCCTATTTGGTACTGAAACTGAACATCAGAGAAACTTGGAAGCCATTGAAATTCAGGTCTCAAGATAAACATTTCTAGCATTGATTTAAGAGAGTCTTATGAGATTTTAAGTAGGTTTGGGTGAATTATTTTTTAACAAATGATTTCATTAATTGCATCTCATTTCTTTATTCATTAATTGCTTAGAAAGGGTGTGAAATTATTCCATCCAGGATTTATTCTAAAATTTTCTGGAGTAAATAGGTGGAAATAAATGCATTCTGGATTAAGATACATAGATATTTTATTACATTTCTATGACCATCCAGAGAAGCAGTGCTTTAGCATGTGTCTCTAATATACAATATAGTTCTTACCCACATATGAAAATGCTGTGACATTTTTTGTCTATATTTTCTTGACAGAAACAGCATGTCCCAGAAAAATCCTACAAGTGCGATGTGAATATTTTACATTTTTTATTTTAAAGGTACTGTTTTAGAATGCATTTTTGCCAGTTAATGCAGGTAGAAAACTGAGATCATTAATATACAAAGTCATCTACTTAAACCTTATGTTCAAAACCTGATGTCTTATTTTCAGGTAATATTGTCATCAAGAATTACAGTCAGTGGCTTCTAATAGCTAGCAAAAGCACAGCGGGACACAGTCTCAAGCTGCATCAGGGGACATTTTGGCTGGACATTAGGAAGAATTTCTTCACAGGAGGGGTGATTAGATTTTGGAATGGGCTGCCCAGGGAGGTGGAATCACCATCCCTGGAGGTGTTTAAGGAAAGCCTTGATGTGGCGGTCAGTGCTTGGGTCCAATAGACAAAGTAGTGTTTGGTCATAGGTTGGACTCAATAATCTCAGAGGTATTTTCCAACCTAAATGTTTCTATGATTTTCCACATACATATTTCCCCTCCTTCTCTTTTTAATCTTTTCCCTATATACTAGTCTCTTATTTGCCTATATACTAGTCTCTTATTCCAGCAATTTAAATAACCCTGAAGATGTTTATATCTACTTCTTGTGGTGTTTTATCACCTGTTTATTTGCCTGAAATTCCTAATCTTTTAAATTGGAACAGTTACTGTCTCAGCTTTATTTATTTATTTATTTATTTATTTATTAGTCTTTTGGGCAATCACACTCTATTCACTTTCAGTAATCATTTCTCCAGTTCATGTATCTTTGCTCGCTTATTTTCTTTTGCATCATGTATTATTAGACCAGCAGTCAGCATTATGTGGTATGTTGCCCCTCAAGCATGACTAATTTCTGGTTCTGATAACAAATTTAAAGGAAAGTAGTTTGATTAAAAATATATTTTGTGTTGAAAGAGGTATGTATGATTTCGATTCCAGATTTTATTGTATCTTATCTATGTGATCAGATCATTACCTCTAAGAAGTATGCCACTAACAACAATATACTGTTGGGGATGTAACTTAAAAGTTTAGATTTATAGTGAAAATATGTAGGAATAATTTACTAAGATAATGCAAATTCTTTGAAAAGCCTACTTACATTTTAACTTTACTTTCTCATTTATATGTTCCTGGTAATCTAGAATAAATCATAGGAAATCTATATTGGCATGCTGCTAGAATTTTCTGTAATTTGGTGTTGGTCATTGTCATTTCCTCTAACAAGTTTGGGAATTTATAATTATTGGGCAACACTAAAAAAGAGAGCTAGTGGTGTCTCTAGATTGGAAAGTAAAAGAGCTTAACATACATGTGTAGACCCTTCATGACATCCTCTATCCTTGCCAGAGTGTGGTCCTGAGTGTACTTAATTTTCCTCTACAGGTGAATCCCATGATATCCCAGTCTTAAGCTGTGCCAAGGAAAATTTATGCTGGAAGTTAAGAAAAATGTTCTTAACTGAAAGAGGAATAAAGAAATGGAAGGGTCTGCCCTGGGAGGCAGTGGAGTCACCATCCCTGGATGTGCTCACAAAAAGGTTGGATGTGGCACTCAGTGCCATGTAAGGTCTCTTTTAACCCAGTGATTCTGTGTGACATTTATTGTATTGTAATTTATAGTGGAATGTCTTCACAGATGCACAAAAGCCATGTCTTCTATAAGGCAACTGACAGCAGTTCTCCTTTCTTACAGCTAATAACAAAAAACCCAACATCTACTAAAGTAATCCCAGCTACTTTATAACTTGGCTTGGCTTAATCCAAGCAGATACACCCACTTCAAGATGTATTTCAGGAGTATATTTTTGTACCAAATAACAGTGATGGGTAAAATTTAACAGAAAGTCTTCAGATGGCGAACTGCCTACTTTGAAATATTATCAAGGAATATAAGCTGTCACTTCAGTCACACGCTTTTGTGAGACTTTTATTTACATACAGTATAGGTGTGTGTTAACACTCTGATGAAAATAGATTTTTGAAATTAATAAAAGGGAGGTACAATGCAGGTCACCATAAGGCAGGATGAGTAATTGCTTTCTGCAGCTGCTTTATGACTGTAAAGGTGGTCTGAAATTAGTTAGGGTCTAACTGAGACTTTTACAGCTAGATAAGGCATAACCTTAACATTTCTCTGCTTCAGGTCTTCCACCTGGAAAGTGCAGAGAATCTGAAATCTGTACAAATTATCTTACTAACATGTTTAAAATATTTAGGGGATAAGCTTGAAGGCAGTAAAGAACTAATTAGACAGACAAGAAACCTTTTTTCAGTTTACCGGGGGAATTGAGGCTGATTGGATGAAATGAAGAGGGCAAGGTACTGAAGTATCCTGCAAGTAATCTGTCTGTTTGGACTATGAGATTATTAGGATATGGATTGTACATTTAAACATGCCTTCTAACTAATGCTGAGCAGAGCAAACACAGAAGTTGCCTGCATTTATATTGAAAATTCTAAAATGTATCTATAATCATTCAAAAAAACAGTTCTGGGACAACTGCCAGTAATTTTACCCCCAAGGATGTGATTTCTGAAGTTGGCATTGGTGTGGAGGTCTGGATTTTATTCCAATGATTTGTGTACAAACACATACACTCTCTGCCTCCAGCCACTCTCTCAACATTGGTAGTACCAGAAAAACTGAAAATGTGAGGAGAGAGATACGTCCCAAATAGTTGAAACTTGGCTCAAATGATTGGAAAAGAGGGGTTGCTGTTACTCCATGCACTGACCTAGCTCTGATTGTGTGTGAAGTTACTGCCTGTAAAACCTGCCAGTTTAATATCTCTAGAGAATAATTATTTTTATTTTTTGGCCCTTTTGTAACTTACTACAAAAAAATAATGTGTATCCTGCCAAATGCCACCTCTGGTCAGGGACGTAACATCATAAACTGAAAACAGAGTATTGGAGGCACACACATTTTGAACAACACATCACCTTGTATTGAAACAAACAAAACTAAAAAGAAAAGTTTACTTTAGGTTAAAACTTTTCCTCCCAGCTTTCTATTTTCTTAACTGGATTTTAAAGTTTTGACTGTTTCATTTCTGTAATTCCAAATAGAAATAGTAAGGCTACTACTAGAAAGCACTGACTCATAATACTCACTAATATTGCTCCTAGGAGAATAGTAGGGTCATTAACAAAATACAGTCATCACATCTATGGGCCTCAATGGCATCAGCCCAAGCTTTGTAAGAGAGTGTTCCTCCCACAGGGGTTGTGAGCTCATTCAAATCTCTGCCAGTTTCCAGAATCAAACCCACAAGTTCAAAGGACTCGCCTTGACAATTGGCTGCTGGTTCCAGTGCTTCACTTCCTAGGTAAGAAAGGCCAAAAATCTCACTGCTGTCAGACATGATGCAGGATATGCTTTTGGGCTCAATGTTAATAACACAAGGAAATTTGAGGAAAAAAAAATTCCATATAAAAATGAGACATTTATAGAGCAGTTTATTACACCCCAGCAGGATGGCTGTGTTTGTTTTGATGTTTTTCCTTCATGACGGCAGAGGAAGCCGAGTCTCAAACTCTGGATTAGGCAATAGATACTGAATCCAAAGTTTGGTGAGAGGAATCCTGATCTCTGAGGAATATGTCACATAGCTACTAGGGTAGAATCAGAAGTTCGTTCCAAGCATGTCCTGACCTTCTGTATTTATTTGTTTTGCAAAACACTGAGTTTAGGTTCTAGCTGTTACTTGAAAGAGCAAGACAAAGGTTCTTGATAATCACCATAAGTGTGTTGTATCATATCATGGATTCAGAACTTTATCTAAACATGAAAAAATATAAAAAAAATGTAGTCTACACAATCACTGCCCACCTCAGGAACAGTAAGATTTTTAATTAGATTAGGTTTGCTCAAAGACTAAAAAATGTTCTTGAACATTTTGATAAACATAGGGAAAGTATTCACAGAGCTTGACTCAAATTTTTAGGTAGAATATGCTGCCTCTTTTGAGAACAAAACTCATGGGTACAGCTAATGTGGGTGACTTCCAAACATGCTTTGCAAAGCATCCATACTTTCTCATCATTTTTTATAGAAGTAAACCACAACTATTCTTTTGGTTACTTTAATTTTGGTATCTCTAACTTGCTTCACACCTGAATTTTAGATGGTGTGCCTGATTCACAGACAGTATGAGAGACATACAGAGATGAGTTTTTAAGAATGAAAAACACAAACGCTCTTAGATTTGCGTAAACCTCTCAACTTTCAATTACATTATTAGCTTTAAATTATTCAGCAGTTTCTCTGACATGTATTTCATCCTTTGCATATGATTAAAAAATTCATGTAACTGCGTACACTACTAAGATGTTATAATGGATCCAGGGTCCAGTCTTAAAAATAAGAACCACTCAGTGCACTCAGTGACAGTTTATTCAATTGCTTTTAAAAAGCAAAATTGACAAATTATTTTTCCATAATATTATTCTGGTCCAAAGGGTCAAAAAGCACTAGTTTGCATAATGTCTAAGGAAAAAAGAATTGACTGATTCAGAAAATAGGTCTGATGGTAAAACATTTACTTATCTGAAATTGACACTCAGATTCTCTGAATTTACAAAAGGTCAGTTGTATTTTTTTAAGTAATCACATAAAATATTGGCCTTCAAAATAAGAACAATCTTGTTAAGTGTTGCTTAAACTGCAGAGCAGTATTTGTCATGCAACTTATTTACTGAAGACATCATTATTGCTCTTGAGTGAGTTTTTGACAAATATTATGAGAACTATTTATCTGGTGAAGCATTTAATCCCATAATTTTTATTTCAAATCCCTTTAATTTTATCAGTTGGTTTATTAATGGAATAGTTTAAGAGAAGCTCTATAGTAGCCTTTTTTTTTTTGAGCAGTAGATTAAATTGTTCAAATTAACAAACACCTTGTCTGCTTTTTGCTTTATTTTCTATTTATTTATTTGTTTGTTTGTTTTTATATCAAGTCAGGACATCCAAGAGGTGAATTTCAAGTTTTAAATGGTTTGGTTTTGAGTCACCTTCTTCCTCACCTCAACATTATTTTTTATTTCATTCTGATTCTAGGTTGCAGGAAAGAGTACAAAGTATAGATAAAGACTCTAAAATCTTCTCAGACTGCATATTCTCTTAGAAAACAGGATTTTCATCTTTATTTTGAAAAATCAAAAAGCTCAGCTAGATAAGGCTTTTGCTCCTTTTGCCAGATATATTAGTTTATTCTTCCTTGAGCTTGGTTGTAGAAGGAACTACCCACAAGGTTGTTTTCCTTCCTCAAATACTGATTTTTGCTCAGATAACCTCCTCTCTTTCCACCCTTAATTATGAACAGTGGATACAAGTTTTGTTCATGCTCCTTACAAGCATGCACACGTTTATATGCGCTCATTGCAAAATCTGTTTTGACAGACCCGCCAAGGCTTTTCCCAGATTAAGGAATCATAAGCAGCTTTGGACCACTTGACCTTGCTGGTTCATCATTTATGATGTTCAGAAATATGCACATGGCCAATTTGAGTTTGCCTAAACACTTAAGAAAAAGCTCTTAAAGACCATAAAGTGTCGCTGACAGTAACCCTCTAACCAATATGGTGCAGCTAAATCAACACTAGATGCTGGGAAAAGTCCTCTTCAAAAAAAAACCAAAAAAAAAAAACCAAAACCAGAGATAATCAAGTTTGAAGCAGCTCTTTCTCAGAAATATTTTTTCACAAGCTTTAAAAGAAAATGTGAACCACCATAAAATGATCCAGAAAGACTCCACGATAGAGTTTTGCTCAGGATGCAATTTTCAAATGTCTGAAAGAAAAGAAAAAAATATTCTTATATAAAAAGGAATGGTGCAACATTTTTTCAGTATCAATCACACACAATGATGCCATATAGTCTTTGTGTCACATCAAACAACAAAGCAATAAATTCACTGTGTGGTACTTACAAGGGTATCCAGGTTGAACTGAGTTGTCTTCTAGTCCTTTCCCTAAATTGTCACATTTACTGCCTGCTGTAGAAAGAGGAAGCCACCAATTGATTTCTAATTCTGCAAACCCCAGGGTGTAAATGTGATTAGTTGTAATTGCAGAAGTTCAGCAACTGTTAATTTCTCCTCTCTTTGTTGTTTTTCCTATTTAAAATATTAACAAAATATGTACATAGACCAAAACTGACTGTGATGCAGCTGAACAAATGATACGTATTTAAGCAGAGCTGTGGGACCCCAAAGCAGTTGTCTGAAACAAATGTGACATGTGCTTCCTCTCAAAAAAAAAAAAAGGAAAAAAGAAAAAAAGTCAGGCAGCTAATAAACAGCACCAGAATTTTGTTGTAGCATTCATTGCCTACATTGTCTACATGATGTCGCATTTAATGGCATTATGCTATGTAAAAAACCAGAAGTACACTGCTAAATTTGTCTTTCCCAGTTGGCTGTCCCTGAGGAGATTATAATGCAAGCAGTCTCTTTGTTTGTTGCATGCATAAGTGTGCAAAAATTCTCAAGTTTTCAGCTGTAAAGTCAGGTGGCCAGAAGAGATGTTAACCCCCTCATGGCTGAGCACCTCCTTGGAAAGAAGGAGTTTCACTGGCGCAGCTAGGAATGGTAGAAAATTAAAAAAATACATATTTTGTTCTCTTAACTGCATAATATCTCACTTGCTTTTTCCTAGTCAAGATTCTTCCTCATCCATAACCACAAAGATAATACTTTTAAGCAAGAAAATGGCTTTTATTTTTCAGTACTTGAAAGGAATCTATGTTTACCTTGCGTTAAATAATTTTCTCTGGTAACTTAGACCCAGGAAGGCCATGTTCACAGCAGTGTGTAGTCCTATTTAAAATGGTTTGAATATCTCAGGAAGCCAGCTGGAATTTGGTTAGCTTGGCGTCTACACTTCACTCTGAAAAGCTAGAGCTAACCTAATTTTAAGCAAGAGTCTTATAATCATAGAATCATAGACTGGGCCAAATAGAATAGAATCATGGTTGGACTTGGTTTTTGTTCCAACCTTAAAAATGCCATGATTCTAGGATCCAGTCCAAGCATTCCCGCAGCACTGCCAAGGCCACCACTAACCCATGTTCCCAGGTGCCACATCCTCACAGATTTTAAATCCCTCCAGGGACAAGGACTTCATCATAGCCCTGGACAGCTGTTCCAGGCCTGGACAACCCTTTCAGGGAATAAATTTTCCATAATATACCGCTTAAACGCTTAAGAGATTTGGGTGTTAAAATGCAGAAATATTGGTCTCACGGAGAAACTTCCATTATGGGAAGTCCCATGTTTTCCTGTTTGATTGACCTAATTATATATAATATATTGAGTAACAGCCTGTAAGTTTTATGTCTGCCTGATGTCTGTTGTCTGCTGTGTTCTGTTGAGAGCTAAGGAAGTTTTTGAGATAAAGCACAGATGCCACCCTGACCTCAGGGAGGGTGGCCACAATATGAAGATTCAATTGACAAAGGAAGAGGCACAGAAAAAAGACCTGCATTACATTGTGAGATGCAATAGATATCTCTAGACTCCAGTTCTGTGACCTCTTGTCAATTTGCATTTTAATTTACATTTCTTTCAATGGGAAACCTTGACTTTTTTTTGCAAACAAATGTCAAGAGACTGTGTCTTTTTTTGCTCACTTGTTTGCAAGCAAGGTCAAAGGCATCCCAAATATCATAAGGAGAAGGAATGTTCTGTCTTTCAGTATTATTAATTGTGTTTGGCCTTGTTTGTCTGTTTTCTTTTGGCAATACAACCTTAGCTTTAAAATAGGCACCCATAGCTAAAACATTTTAATATATTTTGAAATATATTAATATACCATTATATACTAAACATAAAATCATAGATTGGTTTGGATTGAAAGGGATCCTAAAGATAAACATGTTCAAAAGCTTGGGATCACATCCCACTACACCAGGTTGCTGAGAGTCCCATGCAACCTGGTTTTGAACACTTCCATATTGTATAGTAACAATATGGTGTCATTATATGTACAGTATATGCTTATATAGATTTTAAATTTAATTTAATAAATATTTTTATGCACACACATATAAAACTAGGCATGGACAATCTTTACAGAACAAATGGTGACCTTGGGAACTAAATTACTACTGGTGGGACTTTTCCATCTCCAGCAAAATGTAATTCTTGCTGCTGCTTACTTAATGAATAATACTTCTAAGACACCTTTTAAAGTGTCTTTACAGCATTTTTTCCTTGTGTTTTCCCTGAATTACATCCGAGATATACAGAGGCACCATCACACTGAAAATCAGGAAGCTGAAACATGACCCTTTGTTCCCTTATCTGTTATGAAGCAAGATGCAGTTGTCTGAGAGTTTTATTTCTTATTTCTGCTTGTAAAATTTTCTTAAATGGAGAGTTTTTTTCTCTAATAACATTCTATACAAGCTGTAGTCTACACATGAGGATCCTGTACATGGGCTTCAGGAGAGCATTTCAGACCCTGGTGGGCACTTCTTTCCTTGATGTGCACAATTCCTTAGGCCTTCAAATCCTTGCACCATCCCCATTTCAAAAACATGTTTCTCTCTGATGATGACTAGGATGTCTATGTCTAATATGTTTTAACAAAGGGAATCAAAGGTCTTGATCTGCAGTTATTCGAGAAATAAATATGCTTCTAATCCCCACCTGGACAATTGTTCTCTACAGCTCCCTGGCAGGATGGTACAGCCAGGTGAGAGTCAGGCTGTTTTCCCAAGTAACAAGAGACAAGACAAGAGAAAAACCCTCAAATTTGTGGCAGGCATATTCTTCTCTCCTCCAGAATTTTTCATAGAGGAGTACAGAGGAAAGAAAGAGAAAACAATTTCTATTTTTGCTCCTTGTTTTTCCCATGTAGAATGTGTTGAGAGAATTGCTTACCTGGGGTGATTACTTGATTATAGTCTAGTGAGGATTGTTTGAGCCGGATGGCCAGTCTAATCCACCTGTGTCTGGACTCTTGAGAGAGGGTCATGACTTGTGACTTAGTTAGATTTGGTAGTTAGAGAAAGTAAGTATGTAGTTTTAGTATCTCCTTTAGTATAATAATGTATTATAATATAGTTATAATAAAGAAATCATTCAGCCTTCTGAACTGGAGCCAGACATCATAATTTCTTCCCACTGAGTTCAACTACATTTACAATACAAATTCCACCACAGAAGGTTTAGTATTTGACATTAGGGTAGCTGTCTTTATGGAAAAGGTTGTTAAGTTCTGGAACAGGCTGCTCAGGGCAGTGGAGGAATCACTCCACTGGAAGTGTTGAAAAAACTGGTAGGTGTGACACTTGGGGACACGGTTTAGTGATGGGTTGTAAGTGCTGGGTTAGTGGTTGGATCTGTGATGTTAGAGGGCTTTTCCATACTTAATCATTCCATGACTCCGTGATTCTGCAGCTACTGCAGATTGACTCCCAGAAATAGCTTCCAGAAAAAGTGTTACCCTTGGCTCCAAAAGCAGAACCATTTAGAGCTCCAAAGGCTTTAGAATAGTAACTTCAGGACCTCCAAGCATGAAGTAAAAGAGATAAGCTCCTTCAAATCAAATTGTAGGGCTTCCCATATCTTTCTAATTTACCCCACACCCCTGAAGGAAACCTGTGTGAAGGAGATGTTGGACTCTGGTTTAACTCAGATGCTCAGATGCCTAAGTGTAGGTATTTTTTTGCACCTGGGTTTAACCCTCCTATGTTGCACAGATATTTGGAAGAAGACTTGGCAGTATGGTCCATGAAGTAATTATTTATCACATGAAACACACTGCAAGCTCCATCGACTGCATTCTAGGATGACTGAATAAGATGTGAACACCTGCATTGTAGGCAACTGAGGTGGGAAAGAGGAATTTAGCAAAAGTTCCCAAATTAATTTTTTGCTAAGTAGAACTCTTTTTCTTGAATTTTATTTAAACCATACTTATTTAAATAAAATTTAAAATAATAAAAATGAAAAACCAAAAAAATCTTCTTCTTTTTTTTAGCTTTTAGGGTTTTTTTTTGTTGTTGTTTTTTTTTTTTTTTTAATAGAAAGAACCAAGAAAGGGAACTTACAGTAAAATGGACATATTTTTTTCATAGAAGGACTTGAAGAAACAACAGTCAAATCTCTTCTTTGATCATGAGGAAAATATAGCTCTTCACTGGATACTGTAGTGATGAAATAAATGAACTGTAATGAAGTGAAATTATAATAAATCCCACTCTTTGTAGAATAGCACCCAGATGGAAAATATATAGACATGCAAATTAAATGCTGGCCTTGTTACACTCCCAAGAAAAACCCACTGATATTTTCCAGAGCCAGAGGTTTGATTCTTTTTTCTGCTGTATTCTTTTATGAATTCCTCTCTCCTCATCTCCATCTCTGGTATTTCACTCCACTCAGTCCTCTGCCTTGTACTGTTGTGTCTCCCTTTCTGGGACTCCCCTGCTAAAGCATTTTTGCTGTGGTAACCTTTAGTTTGCACAGACATTTCTCACAGAAACTAATTTTCCCTGTCTCTAATGAAAAGACATTCTTCTGTTTTTTTATTTTAAACAGAATAAAAAAGTGCAAGAAAATTAAGGAAGGTGCTGAGAGGTATTCATACCCGAGTGAGTAATTGATATGTCTGTACCTCAGACCAGTTTCTGGCCCAGGGGTTATGACATTATGATGGTGACTTATATCCACTGCTTCTTGGAGAGCTCAAACTTGCAAAAATTGTCTTAGAGTAAGTTCATTGCCTTGGTCCAAGGCTGAGTCAAAAACGAATTACCAATTTGATGGTTTTAGTTCTTACATTTTCTTTTTTATTTATTTTATGGTAAAGGTGGGCCCTATGGCTTTTATTCGAGACAGATGTTGAAGGATGAAGAATCACAGAATGGGTAAGTTTGGAAGGAACACTTTCTGGTTCAATGGTTTCAGGGTCATTCTAGACTGAAGTATATAATGGATTTTTAAAATATAGATCATACAGATGAACACCACTTGGTTGCTGTACTCCTTACTGGTCATCACATTAAGTCTGAAAACACCTCCTTCCCCAGATATCACCAACATACTGTTATTTCTGCTCTTAGGCAGCTGTTTAGGTTCTGTGCATATAGGTGTTATGTAGCTGTGTATGCAAATAGTTTTAGAAAATAATTGAACTTGTCCAAATATTTGGCTCATTTTTTTGGTTTGAGTGTTCATGAAAATGTTGGGCTTCAAAGATAGTAGGAAAAAAAATAGTATTCAGCCACAAAGTCTTGGTGGAAAATAAATGCTGTGCCTTTTATTCAACATTAATGACATCAGAGGGAACTTTTACTTTAGAGCACTCCAGACCTTGTTACAACTAGTCTGTGTCTTTATTTCTTAATTTGCCAATTTTCTCTCTTCTTACTGTCTGCTCCACCCACATTTTCTCCTTAGAACAACCGTAAAATTGCATTTACAGCTGATTTGTAATGCTCAGAAATACAATTTAGATTCCTTAAGTGAAGCTGTCTCCTTCGAAAAAGAGAGGTCTCTCACTGTTTATTTTTTACCTTGCATACATCTAACCCTGCTCCTCCAGAATGGCAAGTATGATAAATGTGTCAAAAGCATTCACATCAAAACCATGTGATACGAGTTGTTATTTTGACTTCTGTTGACACCTCCTGTTCTCTTTCACCCAGATGTTTCCATAAAGTAGCTCAATTATTTTTTTTCTCCCCCCCCACCCCCCCACCCTCTGACAGGAAAAATAGGCAAATCTGTTTCTAGTGAGACTGAAAGTCTTTCCTTCCTCTATTACCCTGTGTGCAGGTGCTTTTACACAGATGAGCATTTCTACACTGGGACTATCTTTAAGTTGTGGGAAGGATTTCTGTCCAAACGTAGCTCTGATTCACAATGAACCAGTTATTCAGTTCATGCAAAATTTATGTACATTTGCAGATATTTAGCTTGAACAGATTGCTCCCCAAAAATAAAGATCACATATCACAAGATAAAAAATTGTTGCTTTGTAGGCCAACAGGTGCATTTTTATGGTTTCTAAGTAAGAGTGTTAAAGGTATCTAGACACCTAACTGCTTTTTAAGTAATTGGCTTTTAAATACCTGCAAAATGGTATTTCTAGTGATTTTTTTACTTAAAAGCTCAAAACAACAGCTATCCAAGGCTCAGTGCCTTGTGAAGCATCCAGCCATGACTTGGAAACTCAGGATTCTGCTAAAAGGTACTGAAGAAAGATACCCCATTCCTGGAAGTGTCCAAAGCCAGGTTGGATAGAGCTTGAAGCAACCTGGTCCAGTGGAAAGTGTTCCTGCCCATGGCAGTGGGGTGGATGTAGATGGTCTTTGAGGTCGCTCCTAACCCAAAACGTTCTATGATGGTTTAATGTAAATTGCTGTGGCCACTAGGAATGAGATGCCTAAAATAACCACAATGAATGCCCACAGAGGGAGTTAGAACTACACTTCAGGACAGGTAACTAGCCGGACATCTAACTGTGGAGCGGAAAATAAAGGTTTTTTATTCAGCTTTTTCTAACATGAGCCTTTCTTAAAGTCATAATGCCACACTGTATACCTGGGCTGCCCTTAGGTCTAGTAAATTAAGCACAGACAAAGAAGCTCCTTTAGAAACTGAACTTGTTTCAGACCTTGCCTGTACCTGACCTGAAACAAAGCCTGGAATCTTTTGGTCTTTCTCTCAGGGAAGTGGCTTATTTATGAAAACGATCCAAGTCTGGGATGTATCCCCCTCTCTTCTCCCTGTCTTCCACATTCATGTTGTCTGTGAAAGAATGTGTCCTAAAATCTGTCTTGTAAATATTTTCTTAGCCTTAAGACCAGAGGGATCTTTGTAACAAACTTGTTAAACCAGAATATTTTACCCAGTGTTTCCTGTGTAAAAAACAATACCCTAAATTAGAGTAATCACACTTAGAAGGAAAGCCAGATTCGATTTAAGGACTGGCATGGGTGGTAAATACACCACATCCATTGGCAAAGCTGTTCCCGTGATTAATTGCCCTCACTGTTAAAAAAGTTACATCTCACTTCCTGTTTGATTTTTCCAGTATTATTTCAATTGTTTCAGTCAGAACTTTCTTAGCTTCTAGGTCATGTCCACAACAGGAAACAGAAGTGCCAAAATACCATGAAAAAAAATTTTGTCTTGTTTTTGCTCCCTCAGAAGGAGGAAGGAATTAAACCAGTGAAAAAGAAACTAGAGATTTGCTTGATCTGAACACTTCTTTACCACTAATCAGTTTCTGCAGAGGCTTTATTTAAGCTAAACTCTAGTTATCAAATCTGTCTCTGCAGTTTTTCTCCCAAGTTTCTGAATCAAAGATATCCACTAGATAAAGGAGCTCATCCCATCTGAATCACTGAGACTGAGACTTAAACTGCATTAACAACTCTATAAATTCTTGTATTCTTTTTCACTGCTGCTGAAAAATTTGGCAAGTCTCAGAAGGCTGGGATTAATCAGAATTCCAGCCTGCCTTGGTTTGGGTGTTTCTGATGTACCTTGCATTTTTACAGTGTGTAGATGTGAATTCGTTGACTTTCTCCCCATGGGATTGCAGGGAAGCTAGCTCTGCTCTGGGCATATTATTCTGTGGTTTCTGACTTTCTGCCTGTGTGTTTCTGTGCAGCAGCTGGCAGGAAAATATGCAGTGAGGGCACTTAGTGCATCCAGGCAGAGTGAAGCATGTGTTTACATCTCTTCCTGAGCCAGGGTCAGAGCAGAGGTACTGGACCAAATTGTTTGTTTTATACTGACTCCTTAACATCAGGATCTGATTTTCTCAGATTCTTCTCCAAGAAATGTTTTTATGTCAGCTTCAATTTGAGGATAAAAATCTGGTCTCATGCAACATCAGGTACAATATTTGAATTGTTAGTAAGATGAAAATTCTTGAGGTTTCTTATGACTTTCTTTCCTCATTCGTTTCCTTTTAATTTGCTGCTTTAATAGCAGGATGACTGTATGTTCTGCATTTCAGTTTACACATGGTTCTGCCATTAAGCACCTGGATTTGAAGCAGTTTCTTCCCTGAGGATTTCAACAAAGGCTTTGCCCCAGTTTCAGGATCCAGGTTGCTACAGTTTAGCCATGTGCCACAGCAATATTAGCTCAGAGAGCACTGTAGCTATTTGCACAGCAAATGCAGCTCTCCTGATGATCATAATGAAAGAAATCAGCTTGCATTTTTTTAATGACAAAGCCTCCCTGTATATTAATTTTGTTCTACATGACTATAGATCTTGTCAGAGCAGCCCGACAAATATGAAAACATAGACTAAGAAAATTGTCAGTAAAGTAATTTATGACCTTTTGTTCTGTGTTGCATGAATGGCCTTACTTCTGTTTAGGAGCATGGGAAGACTCCCTAGAAAGGAATACATTTATAAAATAACTTCTTGTCAATGCCAGTTCTAAAGTAAACTCAGATTTCCAGGGCCTTTTACAAAATACAATCTAGTATCCATATTAATACATAGACTTTGATTCCTGGGCCAAATGCTTGTTTTCATTTTTGATTTAGATTCATTATATGACAAAGCTGGGATGTATACCATGAGGAAATGTGTTCCTCTTAGTAATTTGAAAAGACTTTTTAAATTAATCTATAAATGTTGTGATAGGCTAGAACAGCAAAGAAAACCATAGTAAACTGCACAGTGAAATTATGATATCAAATGGGAATAAAAAATGGAATTTGTACTGGCATCTGACATTCTGTTTGGAATTGAATTTAATCTAAATTATTGAACCAGTGTAATTTGCCAAAATTTAGTTCATAACCTTTCACTTCCCTCTCTAAAATCAAACTGGTTATTTTATGTAGTATGTGCCATACTGACAAGTTACCAGTTTCTTACCAATGTGAGAAGACATTATTTTGGCTAATCCAGGTATCTCTGGGTAATAATATAGAATATTATATGTTCTAAAATATTATGTGTATTAGAATATTATAGAGTATAATATAGAATAGAATATTATAGTGTGGAATGTTATAGAGAAGATTTGAATGTTATGGAAAACTATATAGTTGGGTAAGTGTATGCCATAGGTTGCTCTTGATGATTATAATAATCTTTTTGAACTAAAATCCTAACAAATTTAATGCTATCGTTTTATTTTGCTTTAAATAAGATGTGCTGGAATATATCCTTTGAACAGGCTTCTGGATATAGGAAAATGTGTAGCAAGTGAACTGGCAGCTCTGCTGCTGAAGAAAACACTTTTAACATCTCATTCTTTTGAATAGAGATGATTCATCAAGGCTCGTTTGCAAATTTTGGGGATTTGCAAAGTGGTTTCTTTGGGTAAAATAAAGCAAACAAAAATCCAGAGTGCTAGTGCTTGTCAGCTTGCTGGTTATAAATGTTTCTATTCTAAGGATTGGGTTTTGAAGATTAAAAAAAAAAAAAAAGAAAAAAAACCAGAAAACCAAAACCCAAAAAATCTCCTTGGCACTGCAATAAGAAGTGTGGCTTCAAGTATGAGCTCTGTTGTCAGGTTGAAAACTGTTGTGGAGTGAAAGGTGGGGCTACCCAGGAGCAGTTGAGCTACACAAACAGTTCTTCCACCATTGTATTTCTCAGACAGCAGGTTCATGTTATGTGTCTTGATGGCTCCAGCCAACAGATTTCCATATAACTCATTTCACCATCTCTCAGGCTCACAGCAATCCTAAACCCAGAATATCCATCTAACCTAAAACAGTTCCACAGGTCTTCATTTTTAATTCCTGTTTCCTAAATTTATGCATGAACTAAAGTGCTTCAAAGGAATGTGGCTAAATTATCCATGGTTCCTTGCCTTTGGTTTCTTGGTTTCTTGCATCAGTAACTTGTGTTACTTCAGATACATCTTGATATTTAGAAGTGACCTCGCCTTGAAGGGAAAGATAAAGTCTTGGTTGCTGACTTTGATTTGGCTTTAAAAACAGTAATAAAGCAAACATCACAAATGTATAGACAGAGACAAATGTTCAAATGAGAAGAGACTCCCTTCCATTCCCTTTCTCTAGCCTCTGGTCCTGGAAAATCTGATGGCTGCCCTGCAGCTATGGCTCTGTCAGCAATTCCATCACTGCATTCTGACTGTAAGAGCTCACTTGTGGGAAATTTTCAAGTCATTCTTGTTTGGTTTTCCTCTTCCTGTTTGATTTGTATCTTTAAATAATATGGTTACTTCACAACAGCTTGTTTTTTGACTGGGGCACAGGGCATATTTTTCTAGCAGATAAAAAACTTCCCACAATTTGCTTTGTGTTATTTCCCCTTTTGAAGGCAAAGCTGATAAATTCAGGGTAATATGTAATAGATGCCTTCCTGTTTTTACTTATTGCTCTGTCAGACTTGTCAGGAAATTTATTAGCTAGTTTTGTGGCTGTAATGTTTAAACAAGAAAGACTAGGCAGTACACTTAGGCTAAAGAGCAAGTGTGAGTAAGAGTGCTTATGCTGTATCCTGCTCTACAGACCAGCCTTAGTGAGGTATGGTAGGTTTTTTCCACATTAGTAAGACCTTACCTATATACCTATCTTAATTTTTAATGTTTATTCCTTCATTACTACTCTGTGCTAGTCTCACTTTCTGAGCAATTTTCAAGAGGAGGATAGGAATACACACTGGTTTTAATTTCATCCACCCAAAAGTGAGTTGACCTGACTGAGCAATCACTGATCTTCTGTAACCAGTGGAATCAGGAAATCTCCATGACCCGATCTACTGTGTTTATTTATTTATTATGGATAGGATAGGTTATTCTCTGCATGCTGCTGCTTCCTCATGGCATGCGGGGAAAGCCTATGTTATTAAATAATCACAACTGAAGTGCCAAAATTCGATGTGAATGCCTCGTTTCACAAGCTGGCCATGGAAAGGAAGAAAAATACATGAACTGAGATTTTGTCTGCCACATTATCCTAGCAGTACTCCTGATATGCATGCACTTTTTCCTGCTTATTCTACTGTTCAGTGTCTGATGGATATATCACCTTCATCTGACCAAGACTGACCCCACCTGTGGAAACAGTGCCATGGGCCCTCTTCTGTTCAATAAAAACAATAAAAAAGTTGTCTGGAGCCCAAGATCTTTTTTTGCAGAGGGAGGATATGTACAAGTATTTCCTGGGTTGGAAGCTGATGAGATGATGGAAGACAAGGCAAGAGAGTAGCTTTTGTAGCATTCAGGGTACATACCACACTAAAGGGAGAGTTAAAGTGTGCTTCAAATCTCTTCACAGAGGTGAACCAGCTTCTGAGTACTGTATGGAGCACTGACTTCTAAAATTCTGGAGGGGTGTTAGAGAGCTGAACATGGAAAAAAATCTGTCTTTCTGTGCTGAGTCGTTGGAAATATTGCAAGTGTGAGAAGCATTTGAGCTGAATTTTCCCTTTTACCCAAACATGGGGAAAAATGCTAGTGTCCCCTTGAACTTCACAGTAGCAATTAAAATGCTTCCTTTTCTGGAATTTCTGAGTTACTTCAGGCTGCTGCAAGCAGTAGGTAGGAGGAAGCACTGGTCCTGTAGAGCAGCTGTGCAGAAGGCACTGGTCTGCCTCAGATTCTTCCCTGCTGGAGCAGTGTCAGTGGAGAAAGAAACCTGGCCAGGATAATAGTCCTTCCAGCTGTCCCCATACAGTGATCTTTTGGACACTTTCTGTATTTGGAAAACCCTGTTTTCTGTGCTATTCAAGTAACACCCACTTAGGGCTCCAGAGTTTCATGTAAATCCACTTATTGCATGTAAATCATAGTTGCATGTAAATCAACTTTCTTCTACTGATTTTGCAGGCCAGGATTGTGCCCCACTGGTGCAAGTTGTCAAACATATCCCTTCTTCTTTCCTGCTGACCAACAGAGCAGTTACACACCCTGTAAACTGCGCAGCACACAAGAATTGTGTGGCACTTTTGAGACAAGAAGGGATAAAGAGGAAGCAAATCTTAATGGTCACAGCAGAGTTAAGTCAAAGGTCTCTTGTTATTGGTCCCCTTTAACACTTGGTGGTAGCAAATGATAAGTAAGAGTATAAAAAGCAGTGTGCCCCCAGAGATTTTTGCAGTGATCTTTCCTTATGTCATCCAAGATCTAATTTTGGACTACATAAATCAGTGTTAGGCTCCCATAACCACAGTAGGAACTGGGCAAAAATTATTGCTAGATTGCTATTCTGAATTCACAATATATATGATTCCCACAATCCAAATATCAGTCTGCCCATGGAATCACACCATTTTGAAAACAAAGGCCTTTTTCTTCCATTGCTCCTCTACATGAGTGAGTATATCCAGACTGAAGATCATTTGTTGTTGCTGTTCAGCAGCTGCTGCTGTTTAGAGTTCAATCAATTTAGGCACTTCATTTCTTCCACTTTGTTGTCTGTGGGTATTAACCAGTATTAACCCTGAGTGAAACATGCAAAGTGGGGCAAACGTTTGTACTCTTTCTAACAACTTCCTGAAAATCAAGACAGTATCATTTGCTTCACCTTTTTCCATAGTCAATGGCTACTATGCTCCCTGTGACGTTATTGTACTCAGGAACTGGCCGGGATGTCATTGCTCTCAGATTTTCTAAAACAAAGAATCCCAGTTTTGAAAAATAAGCCATTTATGAAACACTTTATGATCTAAACTTATAGGGAAAAAAGTGATTATTCCTTTATTCTTGAAAGAGTATGAAGAAATGGAAGCACAGATTTGCAGTGTTACAGGAGGAACCTCAATGGTGCCACTATAATAAACTTCAAAGTATGAGAGAATTTATTTTCCATCCCTACACCCAGACACAAAGTCTATATGTTCTGTCATTACACACATAAAATGAAAACACTTTCCAATCCAAAGCAGAAAAGGGCTTTGCTCCCTATTCAGCAATTAAAAGGCTCAGTTATGGAAACATTGTGTGGTCTTCAATTTGAAAAGGACCTAGTTCCTTCTGGTGCCTGATGTTATTAAATCCACATTAAAAGAAAAAGCTTAGAGAAACAGTGAAGTCATGCATCTGAATGGAATAGCACCATAATCCATTTCTATCACATGTTGTGTTTTCCAAATTACAGCTCTTCATAGTTGTAGATTGAAGGTTGTATTTTTCTATTTAGCTAACAGAAAATAACTTCTACTGATTTTCCACCAGCAGTTCATAAATCACCATAAACAGAGAGCTTATCTAGAGGTTTTTGAATACCTACTTTTTCAATTTAGTGCCCAAGAGAAAAACAGCAAAACAAAACACTCAGTTTTGGTCTAAACGGAATGTTTCACATGACCCAAACTGTATAATTTCCTTTTTTTTTTCCTCATCACTTTAGTGACAATATGACATTTTGAAGTATGAAAACATTTTGTTTTAAAACTATTAAAGGCTTTATGCAGAAGAGTACCATTTTCCACAGTGAACTTTGAATTCCAGAATCATAGAGGAATTTATCAGGATGGCATCATGGTCTTTCTGAAAAGGCATGGTGCATGCATTTCAGACAATGACCTAAGCAGGCAAGGTTCTAACGTGATAGAAATAAAATATTTCTCATCAAAGGACAAGGAAACATTGGAAGTGCTCCAAAGAGTCCATGAAATCTTTCTTCTAGGAAATTTTTAACATCAAAATGGAATAAGACCCAAGGAACTGAGTTAATTAAATGTTGATCCTACCTTGAAGTTGAACTGGAGATCTCATGAAGTTCTTTAAACCCTAAAACATCCTATGATTTTGTGCATTGGGCAGAAAGAAGTAATTTTGACTAATCCAAATCTGTCTTTTTCAGGAAATAAACCTTTTTTTTTTTAGCCAAGAACATCTCATTTAAAGGTCGTTAGCAACTTCAGCTTGAAGTATATAACAAGGGACATTGTAATGAATTTGACTGTTGGTGACAATAGAGCAGAAGATTTAATGTCAGAATTGTTAGGACTGAATTTGTTTCTGAAATTTCCCATTTGTTATAGAATTCTCATTTTAAGGAGTCTTCAGCAATATTTAGGTGAGAACTGGTCTCACATGCACAAGGCTCACAGTTCTCTTCCAGGAAAGGGATGTTATTTTTAGATCTTGGAACTGGAATATGCTGAAGATTTAACAGTGAATAAACTTTTCTTGTATATGGTTAAAAATTGGAGTCATTCTTTTATTCTGAAGAACAATTATTCCTGCATTTCTTGCAATTGTATTCGTAATTATTGTGAAGAACATTTTATGAACTATTGTTCTTCCTTCACAGATTGGTACTAAAGTAAATTGGTGCATATTTTTGTGTTTTACTGCACAGAAATGGAGTTCACCTGGAGAAGAGATGGCTCTAGGGAGACCTCATCGTGGTCTTCCAGTACTTAGATATTTGGAAGAAATCTGTCAATCAAAGGGGAATGAGGGCCTGGCACATAGAAGCCATGGCTGCCCCATCCCTGGAAGTGTTCCAGGCCAGGTTGGATGGGGCTTGGAGCAACCTGGGATAGTGGAAGGCGTCTCTGCCCATGGCAGGAACTTTGAATGAGAGGAGCCTTCCAGCCCAAGCCATTCTACAGCTCTGTGATTCCATGGTTCTAAATGGACTTTTGGCATTATCACTGTTTACATGGGCAACTTTGGTTACCAAGTCAGGAAATGAAGTTACATAATGAATGTCAAAGGATGTAAGAATAGAGGGCTCAGGTTTCCCTCAACGGAATCTTGAACGGAGCAGAAGGTCCTGGACTGGTCCAGCTACATGAGGCAAACTACATCCTGATGGTTTCTTCCTCCTTCAGCTCTAACACAATGATTTGGAAAATGATAAGATTTTCAACATTTTGATTCAACCAAAGAAAACACAAAAATTTTGGTTTTACAGAATTAATTCCATGGTGTGAGAGACTGAAATGGTTAATGGCTTAAACATTCTGAAGATCATCAGAGGAATTTTGTCCAATGCAGCAAACTGTGCAAAGAAGCAGCTGCTCATAGCAACCATGGAAAGTGCACTCCTCTGGTCAGTGCTGATTTGGATTCAACCATAACAGGATGATGTCCCTTTTTTAAAAAATTTTAAGCCCTACAGAGTGAGCATGAACTCTTTCCCACCTCTTGTGGCATCCTCTGAGCGCTCTTTATACTGAGCTCTTTTGCTTCATTGTATGCTTAGACCATGATGATTACTTGGCAAGGTACTGAAAGCATTCTGAATATTTTGATGCAAGTAAAGCCCAGTAAAAACATAAGGAAGTCAAGGTCAGGGTCTCTAGCTAGGAAAAACATGTAATCAGAGAGATGTTACAGGAGTAGTGGATTACTTTGCATTATTCTGATGCTTTTTCATTACTTCCTGCAGTGCAATATATCTGGATGAGTCATCACAGCAGCAAGGACTAAATTTAGGATATCTTTGAAGTAATGACTCTTCACTGCCTACGCTAACTGGCCTCTGTTTTCTACCTAAAAGACTACCAATTCAAACTGTGAAAGGACAGTGGCTTTAACTTTTTGCCTAATACAGGGTCATCGAGATGAACTCATGACATTTAGGAAATACCATCAAATTCTGTCCTTTGGCAAGTGCTCTTAAAATCTGTACAGTATTATGGTGCTCTTCCATGCTCTGAAACAAATGTAGTCGCAGTCATGCTTCCTAATGTATTCCTATATCAGTAAACTAATTATTATGGTCAATAATTGCAGTGATAGGGTCAGTTACAGTTCTCATCATTGCATTTTCACTAGCTAGCCTGCATTCATTAATGTTTCCAGCCATTGGCACAGCACATATGAGAAACTGGAGATCTCCGGGAGATGACCTGCCCACAAATACTGTACAGAGACAAAAATTAAAATAATTTTCTCTTTCACTCTCCATCTACATCCTCATGCACCCACTTGTGTGATGAGGGAGGCCAAAGTTATATTTTAATGATGGGGAGTTATACCTGGCAGCCAAGTATATGTGGAGCTGGAAAGACCAGAAAAATCTGTGAAGGAAAGCTGGCATTTGGCAAATTATGTCAGCCACTAAGAATCTTACAAGGCATATGATCAGAGTTCCCTGACTGCGAGCCAGTGATTCCTGAAAAAGACCAGCTGTCGGCTATGAAAAGGAGAGTGGCTCCTGGAATGGTGGCTGAGAGCTAAAAACTGCAGCAGTCCTGCAAGAGGCAGACCTTGGAGCCTTGTATTTCTCCAGCACCTGAAAACAGCATTAAAGATGAAGGCAGAAAAACAAGGAAAGAAAAAAAACTAAAAGAATATTAAACAAGATTGTTAAGACTTGCCTGGGGCTTGGGGAACGTGAAATATCTTCCAGAATGGATCACTGTGATAATGAAACTTTAGAACCCGATTAAAGTTCACAGCAGTGGGGAGAAGCAGCTCCATCAGCTCACAGCTGTGGCTGAGCATGGCAGGAAGGAGAGCTCTGCCTTAAAATCCACCCAGGGAGAACACAATTTCGGGAACATCTGGCACAATGGAGGAATTTAAAGGGTCAGCTAGAGTGGTAAGTAGGGGAATGCACCTGGCAAGACCCAAGTGGAATTAGGTCAAAACACCATACAGCATGTATCCAGATGCACTGCATGTCTATCCCCCTCCAGACTGGGGGTCCACAGAGAAGCTATAGAAAGAACAAGAATTTTCATGGGCTTGACTGGGAGGAGAGACAGAAATCTAAAACCAGGTGACTTTTCTTTTGGTAACAAATATTTCACAGGAGATATTACACAAGGACTACATAGATTTGAATTCTGATTATTTTAGAGCAAAATATATCTTAAGGGAAGTAAGAAGAATAAAACTTTAAAAATTGATTATAAACTACATTTCCTGAGGAAAATAAAAGCATATGTCCCTTTGGAAAGTGAGGACAAAAGGATAAAAAAAGCCCAGAGAGAAAGGGCACTAGTCTTTTCTTCCTCTCTCTTTTTTTTTTTTTTTTTTTTTTTTTTTTTTTTTTTTGTGGGGGTATGTGTGTGTGTGTGTGTGTGTGTTGCATTTTGAAACCCTTTCAAGACTCCTGTCCTTTTTAGGAAGGATGCAAAGAAGAACTGCAGGTTACTTAAATTGTTCATGGAGGCTTCAAGACACTAAAACACATTTAGAAGAATTTTCAGGAAACTGCAGAGTCAGAAAAATAGATGAGATTCAGTCCTTACTGAATCCAGAGGCGCCATATGGACTCTTTGGTCATAAGAACATAAGAGCATAACATAAGGGAAGTTCCAAACAAAAGACAGGCAGAGAGGGGTGACTACGAGTATCCCTACTGAAAAGAGGCACCAACAAGCATTTGTGTTTATGTATCAGGCAAGTTCAGGCTGCTTGAAATGATTGTGGACACATTTAGGTCTCATTAAGTCTATAGCCTGGCTAACAAAGGACAACCTCTTATGCTTGAAGATCCAGGTTAAAGCTTCCTTTTTGATAAATGAAGAAAGTTAAATCCTAAAGTGAGATTCAGTGAAATCTCAGGATGGTTTTCAACGCCCTATTTTTTTGTGAATAGCCAAAGCTGGAGATCCCCCAAAAAGCAGCTGTCACTCGCAGAATTTAGTTAATTTGTAGCAAAGCTCAGTTGGTCCAGACAGGAATTTTCTTAGCAGTCTGGAATAGAGTTTTACTCTCCTGTTCTATAAAACCAGTCTATTGATAGATAATGGCAAGGCAAACTATTGGAAAGGCAATTTCACCCAAGAAAAAAGCTTCCTCCAGGCTGCTGTAGGAACGTGGGCCTTAGGGCCTCTGTTTTCCTCCCTCCACCCGACCTAGGAACTTTATACAGTTGAAAAGAAATCTAAACAGTTGCAGGGAGGTTTGGCTGGGAATGTTGAGACCTGGCAAGGCCTTGCTCTCTCCCTAGCTGCAGTCATTTATGATCATTAAAGCCAGTCTCTGTAGGAAAAAAAAGAAAGAAAGAAAGAAAAAAAAAAAAAGACAAAATGTGGAAGTGCATGAATCATAGATTTCAAGCAGTAAAAGCATAAAATTATAGAAATTAGACTGTATGATTTTCCTGTCCTTCCCCCACTTCTTCGCCATTCCTTGACTTAAAATAGAAGAAAGCTGCACAGAAGTGAGACCAAGGATTAAGTCAGTCAGGAAAGGAATCAACAGAGCTGGTCTGAGGCACAGCAATAAGTAGCAAAAGAAATATCTATACCAGCACGTAGGGGAAAAAATAAAATAAAGGCAGATAAGTAGAATAACAATGGATTTAGGAAATTTTATTTAGGATCCCTTCTGTTTTTCTGACCCTGAAATAATATTAGGATATCATAAATATATTACAAGAAAGAATTCTTCATTTTCCAGTCTAACATGCAAAACAGAAAGAAGTGGACAGGAAAAACCCAAGCAGCAAAGGCATTTGTGGTTGTTCACTGTTTAGGTGACAGAACAGCCTGAAGCCCTACATGGAGTGAAAATTAAATTTTGAGAATACAGTGTCCTATTCATATGATACATCACTAAATTGACCAGTGCAGTCTCCAACCACAAGTGCTCTAACTTCCCAGAGTTGCACATCACCAAGAAAAATGCATAAACTGATCCATTTGTCACACTTTCCTTTCTGTATCTGTGTTATGCTAATTTGTGCATCAGTCAGTCAGGTTAAAATTGAGTTAGATTCAAGAGTAACCATAATTACAGGGAGGCCTCTTAACTCTGTTTTAACAATTTGTCATCGTGTTTTCTGGAGGACGTTTTCACTACAGCTGATGACATTTAGGTCTGAAAGACTTTTTGAAATGAAAAAAAACAAAACACAGCCACAAGAAAAAAAAAAAAAAAAAAAAAGGACAAGCAGTGTTTTACTCATTTTACTTTCAACATTTCTTTCCCTATTTGGGAAAATCCGCTCACCAATCTGACTGAAATCTTATCTCCAGCTGGCACAAGCCATCACAGATTCAGTGACATTAATTGAGTTCACACCTGCTGTGGATCCAACTCCACAACCAGAAACCCATGAAACCTTACACTAAGTAGAAAAAGGGGCAAAGTAGTGCAGCCCCTGTCCCAGGGAGTGCACATGTACTCTTACAGAGTAAAGAAACAAGAGTTTTCCCTCAGAGGAAAGTGGAGGAGGTTTGACAAAGCAATGCTGATGAAGAAAGCCAAGAAACTGCCAAAGCTGGGAGGAAAATGTGAAAAAGGAGTTGACATATTAATGATGTTTTTTTGTGTTTTCTTGTCACTTTCAGAACTCGGCACAAATCCCTCTGCTATGTAATGGAGATATTTCACTCAATTAGAAGGCTGATGATGTTCCTATCAGCTTTTTATTAAATCAAAATTACTTTGGAAGCTGATTTTGACTAAACCTCTAGGTTAGAAGTGACAATTAAGGAGCCTGATGAAGGAAGAAATTTTAGAGTCAAAACAGCCTTATAAAGGCTTTTGAGTCCATTGACTTTTTGCAAGTCCTAGTACAGCTCTGCTGTGTGATCCTGAGATAGCTTTACATATATACTTCAAAATATCTTTTTAGTGGTACTTTATATGAGGAGTTTTGTTCAAAAATCTGGTTTTATTCCAAAGGCAGAGCAAAGTCTTGCAGGAGATATCTGGTTAATCTGTAAACAAAGGATGTCCACACCCAAAACAAGAGTCAGTGTCTGAAATGTTATGACAAACTCATGGTTAATTTTCCTGTTCTGGGCACAAGAAAATATAAATGTTCAGTGACTCATCCCAAAATACGATGAAGCCTACTGGCATAACTGCCTCCAACATTCCTACTTTGGGATTCACAGAAGAGAATAATAACCAGCCCCAGTTTTCACTGACAGCTGAAATCAGGAAGCAGATAGGAACTGGTGGTCCGTGTTCCACAGTCAGTTCCCCTGTGAGGACCTCAGAGCCTCTTGCAAGATGAGGACACATGAGCAAGGAAGAATTTTTGAGGACATCTGGAAACACAAGCTGCAGCAGGCAAAGGCACTTTTACTCCATGGCAAAATGCGTATTTTGACACCTCCTGAAACATCCATTTTCCTGTCAAGTTCCATCTTTCTCTTCATTGAAATACTGGACATAAGGCCCAGCAGTGAGGATCATGAGACAACGTAAAGAAGGGCATAATTAAATTGTGTTGACCAGAGAACAGAATCATAGAAAAATGGAATGGTTTGGGTTTAAAGGGGGAAAAAAGGTCACCTGCTTCCATCTCTGCATGGTCAAAATGGGAAAAACAGTTTGTGTGCAACAGCTAGGAGATTTTGATGAGATGGGGAACAGGGAAAGATATTAAAGTGTCAAAGAAAATTGACAAATAACAGCAAATATAATGATAAACATAATAATAATAATAAAAATTAAATAAGCATTGTATTTCTTTTCCACGTATTCTACTTTCAGCTTTCTGCTGAAACTACCAGCCTTAGATTTTTTGCTGACAAATAACTGCTAATTGCTTATGAGTAACTGCTGACAGGAGGATGAGGCAAAGGTCCCACCACAGTTTTCTAGAGCAGAGAGCTCTAGAAATGTGGCACAGCTTGGACTCATCCACCAGCAGGGGTGTAATTCACAAACCTGTGAGGCACTTTTGGTCTTTCAGCATTGTTTTGCTTTACAACTGTACAGCACCAGTGAGAAAAATAAAATATTAACAAGAATTGGAAAGGCTAATGTCAGACAAATTATCAAATAATCAAATAATTATAAAATGATTCTTTCTTTTAGAAAACAACCCTTTGATGCCTCTTTAGTCAGTGTTAGTTCTGTATGTCTTCTTCTGAGAAAAAATTTCCTCTGCCAATATTATAGAGTGCTCTGATATGCACATTAACATTAAATCTAAATTAGTGTATTAAATGTGTTAAACTGCATGCAACTGTCAGCTAATCTGACATGTATCTCGTGCACCTGATATACTGCCACCCACGTCTTCAGCAGAATCTCAATTTTGTTGTACTTGAAGTATGGGAAACAATGTGTATTTGATACAAGGTGTTATCAGAATTCTTACTTTCTGCACACTTATGGAGTTGGATATACCAGAGGTGCTGTGATTTTATTCAGGGGGATCATCTGAGGTTGCCTGGGATTCTGATGTGGATCGGTGGTGGGTTTTTGACATTCCCTGCTTGGATCTAAGGCCACATACTCAGACCTCAGAACACAGATTTATTGAGAGGGAAGGGCATAGCTGTGGAAAACTCCACCTCTGGAGGCCTGACTCTACAGCAGGTAGCCTAAAGTTTCTGTCCAATGCAGCAAAAAATTTTGCTGTGCACAACTACACTTGCCAAATTATATGGCATAATTAATGAAAATTTGAACCACCATGGAAGTTATTCAGAGTAGCATTAAAATAAACTGACAACTACAAGCCAAATAAGAGCTAATTTCTCTAACTGGATTTGTTTGATTTGAGCTGTGACAAAATTGAGTTTTCGAGAACCATATTGAAGCATTATGCAGGTAGTGCTGGACATTGAGATACAGTTTGGGAAGACCTTTATCTGATGAAGGATGTGGCCTAAGGGAAAGAAAAGGTTACTTCTAATGCCATTATCCTATAGGTTTAAACATGCAATTTTTTTCCCCATTTAAGGACAATTATATTGTCACTTGCTGAAAGTTACCTTGAAATAAACTATTGAAATATGCTGTAAAAAATCTTGGCTAAGAATTTACAGATTTTATAGAATACAGAGCATCTGAATACAAGCTGTATATCTATCACTCTGCAAACTTCAGGACAGGATCTCTTCAGGATTTCTCTATCCACTCTGTGTCAGGTAGAAATTCAGTAGCACTACACTAACAAAGAAGTCATAGAAGGGTTTCAGTCGGAAAGGACCTTAAAGACTATCAAGTTCCAACCCCTATGCCATGGTCAGGGACAGCTTCCACTAGGTAAGGTTGCCTTAGGCCCCATTAAACCTAGTTACATGTCTCAGCACCAGGAAAATTACTGGAAGACCTAGGAACAGCAATGTCTGCTTACAAACACCATTTACATAGCATTGTTTCATTGTTTTACCATCATGCATAACATAGAGAGAGTTGCAGAGGCAAAGCATTTTCCAAGACTGATATGGAAAATTCAACTGTTAATACTTCTAGTTAAAACCCATAATTTACTGTAGACTAAAAAGTGGATCTGAGTTTTCCAGGCATTTTTCTTACAGTAGCAAAGGGACTTGAATCACAACTGCTGAATAAGTGGTGGGAAGACATGTTCACTGGGATGGTACCAGTGGATATTTTCAGCCTGTCGCTGCTAACAGTCATGTCATAGACTGTCCATGCACAAAATCTGGGTACTCTTTTCCCTAGACCCAAAGAAAGAAAAACAAACAAACAAACAAATAGAAGAATATAAAAGTGCTGAAAAAGCTTTTAAAATGTGACACAGCTCTTTTCACTCTCTCTCTCTCTGCTTGGTAATACATCTCTTCTTGGCTTTCACAACAGAAATGCCTCTCTAGTTTGAGAGATGGTACCAAGGATAAAACTGCCAGTCCTGTAACACCCTGCATGATTTATAAACAGTCCAACTTACAGTCATCCAGCTCTTCCTATGACCCTCACCTGTGCTTGAGGAGCTCCTCTGAGGATATTGGTAGCTCCAAAATCTATTGTGGGTTTTGGGCTTTGGAAATACCAAGCAAAGGAAGGGAACAACAATAGGACTCCTTGTGAAGTGACACAAGAAGTTACTTTTCTTCATCACCCAGTTAATGTGTCATGAGGGAGGTAAGGAGCAGAGTTCCCTCAGAGCTCTGTGAAGTGGATCCCATCATTACCCAAACACAGCAGAGTTTTTACTCATTCATGACACCACCAGGTTTTTGTTTGCAAAGAAAAATTTGCCTGGCCCAGTCTGAACCCTGTAACTCCTAAATTTCAATGCGGCAAAAGAGCTTCAACTCAATTTCTCCACGCAGTGATCTAAAAACTTCTAAAGCATTTTCCAAATGACACCAACTGCACAACATGCCATTAATCACTACTGACAAGTTCTTCTGAGCAGCTCCTGATTGATCCTGATGTCAAACTTTCTTTTTCTTTTGACATCTTTCTGATTGGCATCTCTGTTTAGTGCTTTTGTGACCTTGTATTGATCCACACAAATCACATGGAAGTGAACAGTTTCTTGAAGGGGGAAAGTTGATAAGAAGAGGTCAAATGGTTACTGGGACCTCCACAAACCTCCATTTTAATGATTGATTAGTGGGAGAGCAGAACAAGTGCCAAGGAGATCAAAATTAGGAAATGATAAGGTCTCTATAAAGAAGTTCTTATAGTCTCTTTTTATAGGTCTTATTGAAGACTCTTGTCTCGTCAGATTGATTAGCAATATGAACAGACTCCTGTTGGACTGAGAGATAATTTATCACAACAAATTACTGAGAAATTTGGCCGTGGTTTTGGTGGTGCCTGTTCTGTAGAAGCAGATCTTGGCATTAGTAACTGCCCTTCCTCTTCACAGGTTGGATGGAAAGGAGCTGAGGGACCTTACTGTAAGAGAAAATGGTTACTCCACAGTTTTGGGATCGGTACTGTGTGTAGCTGTGTACCTCCTGGGTGTCTTAGAACACCCCACAGCACAACTAATAGGTGGGGAATTGTCTCCAGCACAAAACTTCCTCAGATCCAGACAAGCAAAAACGTGCAGTAAATCAGCAAAATCTTAAGACAGATTGATTATGTCCACCAGAAGCACACGGATTGGAATGTGGGAGTGCACAACAGGGGGATCCAGGGAGAGGGCTGGATGAAGCTGAATGCACAAAATCCCCAAACAAAAGCAAATACTCCACAAAGCTGTCACAGCACAGATAATCTTGCTTTATTTTATTTCCCCTTTTCTCCTCATGCCTCACTCCTAAAAGCTTGCTGTTCAGGGGGATTTGTTAAATAGGGAGAAGAGGCTAGCTGAGAAAATAATTTGCAGACTGGGAATCTGAAGACTCACTTTTTAATCATTCTTTCACTTCGAAGCACAGTGAATTTAACATGGGGAGCATGTATGTGACTGTGTATGAAACACATTTGAATGTCTTTCTTTCCTGAAAAGTAAAGAATTTTATATTTTATGAGAAATGACCATGGCTATTTCTAACATAGCTAGTTTATAATAAAAACTAACATAATTTCTATGATAAACCTGTTGCTGATCTCAAATACTTTGATTTCTGTTGTAAAGACATCAACATTGGTGTATAATGACAATAAATATAGTTTCAGTGCAAGGACATACAGCACTTAGAAAAGAAATTAGAGTATTTTAAAATGGGAAGGATATGTTTTCTTTAATCCATCTTAGCCTTATTAATGTCTAACATTGATCAATACCTTTCAGAGTGTGGTAATGGTCCAGATTTAAATATCAAGCAACTTAGCTCTACTGTATTTTTTATTGAGATAGCTGGTTATTAAATTCTCATTTTTTTTTACCCCACTGTACAATTTCAATAAACCAAACAATTGTCTCATGGGAACCCTGAAAATTCTGAGGAAAACAAAAATCAAGACTACTGAAAAGGAACATTTTGTTCATGTAATATCTTCCACCCTAACACTTCTTCCTGTCAGATCTAAATACTTAATTTAAATTTTGTCACCAAAGTCCAATCAAAACATAATAAAATATACCTCAATAGGAATGTAAATGAAGTCCTCACAGATTTG
>QUSF01000029.1:4158593-4179236 GCA_003676055.1 Chloebia gouldiae
ATAAAATATACCTCAATAGGAATGTAAATGAAGTCCTCACAGATTTGCAGAAATTGTTGCATTTATTCAGAAAATGTTTTCAGCAGGGAGTATGACAATAATTTTTGAGCATGTCTTGAAGTTTGGTTCTTGGGGAGCATATATATGTCATTAAGCCACTTGGAATGGTAAAGCTACAACTTGGAAATCTAATAGTGACGGCAGGAAAGCCCATCCTTCCTTTCTTTTCCTACGATATCTTAAACTGGTATTGCTTTTACTTATTTTCTTGCACGGATATGAGACCTGAAATTGTCACCCTCACACTGTGAGGTGCACGTGAGGGACCCACTACTTCACCTAAGGTGTGAGGTGTAGACTCACAGTATATTGGGTGGTCCTGGTTTGTGTTTTTCAGTATGCCCAGTGGAGTTTAACAATATGAGATGACATCTGCAGCACAACCCAATGTCCTGGGGCAGAACAAGTTGCAGAGTCAGAGGAGTGCAGTGGTTTGCTGTAGATTTATGGCCTGAGTTTTAAATACTAGTAAAGAGCAATGTAATAATATGTGACACTTAGAAGCCTGGAAGCAAATCTATCCTGATGTCTGTGCTACCAATCTCAATTATGTTCTGCTATTAAGTAAGGAAGTTAATAATCTCTATCACAGCTAAAAGCGTTTGGGGGGGTTTCTTCTTTCCTATTTTTGTTAATTTAATCTTCTGATTTGCCACTTTTCGTAACAAGCATATTCCTCTTTCTTTAGATTTTGGTAGCACCTTGTTGCCCAAGGGAAAATTGAGGAATTTTGGTGCACCACCAGGAGAAGTGACAGACATCTCCAGTGACCTGAAAGATTACAACACGTCTGAATATCCCAGGTGCAGTGCAGCATTGGGTTTTGTCTCGTCTGGGTTTAAAAAAGGGATACACTCATTCAAGTATATGGATTTCACTGACATTTTATGTAATGACGGATCCTAAATATTGTTCTGCTTAATTGTTCTGTGGAGTGTGTTTTTGTACTAATCATTTACATGCACCACTCAAGTCTCCGGTAATAGTAGATTCTGCTTTTCTTTCAAAATTATTGGTAACACCTATATTTTACAGCTGTTTATGAATGAGAAATGCACATGAACTTCAGTGTTTATATAGAATTACCAACTGCTTTTTTTTTTTTTAACCTGAGAACCTGAGAGGTTTTTATTTTTTGTTTGTTTGTTTTTTTTAATGCAGCAGCTCAAAATAGTAGTAAACATAGTACTTTGTGAGAAGCAGAATACACAAAATTTCATTGCCTTTTCTCAAATTCTCTTGACCTGTGCAGGACACTCATAATTTAGTCTTAATTTAGTCTATTAGTTTTGATGAGAATTAATTTAGATTCAAACCAAAGAGATTAATTTCAAGATATACAGTATTATCTGTATTGAAATAAGCAAGGCTTTGGGATATGCCAGGCTGTGAGAACAGACTGAGATGAAATCACTCTAGTTCAGAAAAATTCCAGTTTTGGATTTTGAGTTTTAGGAATGAATACAGTCAGACAGCCTAGAAACGAACAAGAATAATCACTGAACCTGAAGAGGGCTCTGGAAAGCTCTGAAAGAAGATCTGTGTACCTGCAAACTTGCTCATTTTTTCTTGACTTTATTAATTACTCCAACTAATATCTGGTGAAGATAGGCTGTATTTTCAGCAGGCTCTACACTCCTAGGTTACAGGGTTCTAGGCTTGGCCCAAGGCAGGCTCAGGAAGGGTTAAACCATGGTTTTAGCCCAGGCAGTGAAGCAGTTGCTACAGTGGCACTGGAGCTCGGCTAAGGAAAATGTGGAGGTTTGCTCTCTTGGGGTTTTTTTTGCTTACACAACATTAGTGTAAAATGCTGAAACCCAATAGGGATTGCATCACGCAGGAACTCTTCCCTCTTCCTGTGTGCTGAGGAAGAGGAGTACATTGTCTGAGGAGGGTCCCAGAATGACTTTTAAATCCCTTTTTTTACAGAGAAGAGCCTTGAGAATTTTGGAAAGTCTGTCTTCCAGCTCTAATCATGGAATCATAGAGTCCTTAAGACTGGGAAAGATTCCCAAGACCAACGAGTGCATCCTTTGACCAACCACTACTGTGTCAACCAGACCAGGAACTGATGCTACGTCCATCTGTTTCTTGAGCACCTTCAGGGATGGTGACTCCGCCACCTCCCTGGGCAGCCCATTCCAATCTTTAGCAAGCATTTCTGTCAACATATTCCTCCTGACATTCAACTTGAACTTCTCCTGGCACAGCTTCAGGCTGTGTCCTCTCCTCCTGTCCCTGTTCCCTGGAAGCAGAGCCTGACACCCCCGGCTGTCCCCTCCTGGCAGGAGATGTGCAGAGCCACAAGATCCCCCCTGAGCCTCCTTTTCTCCAGGCTGAGCCCCTTTCCGGCTCCCTCAGCCACTCCCCATTAGACTTATTCTCTAAATCCTTCCCCACCCTCTAGGTTTTTAAATTAGTTTTTTTTGGGCTGTGTGGGTAGGTCAAAGAATACGAAATTCCAAATTATTTTAAGTAAGATGCAGGGGTGACAAGGAATAGGATCTTTTAAGCTGTAAATGGTGAAGTGCTGTTAAGGGATCTGTAAATCTTCATCACTACTTGTTTCAGCAGGGGAGAGGAGCTGCCAAGGCTGTGCACCCTCTACTGCCTTCTAAATTCTGAACTCTTTGGGGCAGAGGCTAATAGGATTAAGGATCTGCAGAACACTACCTTAAGCACTATCAATATTCTAAAAAAAATTTGAGAATCAGAACCCTCAAAAGTTCTTTGATTTGCATTCCCCTACATTCAGAATATCAGCTAAAGCCAGGCAAATGATGTAAGGCTCCTCTGCATGCTTTCAGTGAGTTGTGAAAATTCAGAGGGTTCAGAAATCATCTCTTCTCTTACATTCTGTCTACATAAATCAGTCCCCTGTGCTATGTTTGGAGAAAAGAATCAGTCTTCAGACTAGCTCATTTTCCTCAAGCACAATTACAGAGTTTTGTTCATCTACAAAACATCTGAATTTAATTTTCCCTCATTAGATGGGAAAGTTTCTTGAAATTATTTAAGCTCAGTACAACAATAGGACTCTTCCACTCCTCTCTGCCATCAAAACAGGAATGAAGATGTTAGTTTGGGGAGCAATCAGGCAATCTAAGTTATTCAGATCTGAAAGTTTTAAGTTAGAACAGTTTTTCAAATTCATTTGTATTTGGATTACAATGGTCTCAACTCATGTCTGTCTAATGAAGCTCTTGCTGAAAATCTCAGCTGGAAATTCAGGAAATCAAGTCTATCCACCATCTCAAAGTCATGATTATTTCATAAGCAAGACCCAGTGTTCAGTCAAGTCTTTAACTCATCATTTAAATTGCCATAGTTTAACAATACAGGCATCTTTTAGGAGAACTCATGCTGAACATTACTAGATGAAGATAAATCCCAATAGCAGAACAAACAGTACAGAAGCCTGTGTCTTGACACCACAATAAGGTATCCTTAAATATTCATAGAGGATACAGGTGCAGATCTCTCATCACATACTGGAGCACATCCAAAGCATCTAGGAAGAATATTAATAGCTCTTTCTCTTGCATTTCTATTGGAGGAATAGCTCAATTAGTCTCAGTCTGCTGTCTTTTCCTTATCTATTATACATTTGAGCAGTTACACTTTACTTCTGGAAGTGCACATGGAAAGATATGCATTAACAGGGTGAGGGAGCACAGGAGAGCACATGGGCAACCTACACCAGCCTTCTTGATCTAAGGGAGACTTCTGCCCACCTGCCTGTGCATGTGCTCTCTTTGCTCTTCTGCCCTTTCCCCACTTTGCTTTGAATGCCAAGAACTGTCAAAGAACTTTGTGTGGTGTAAGCTATGGGTGGAATGAAAGGAAAATGCCATACAAAGAAGGATTAAAAGGGTTAAAAAAGGAATGGGAGACCTGAAACTGGGAGACAGGATGTTGGTGAAGAACCCAAGCAATGTGTGAGACTGCAGCTCCAGGGAAAAAAACAGAAGTGGGAAGGCAGAAGTGTTTAAATCTAACCGGAGGCACAGAGACTGGTCACTTATTTTTGAACTGTGCCCTGGAAAATGTATTTATTATAGTATCTGTGGGTCTATAAAAAAATAAGTAATCTTCTAGTCTTTTGCCTTTTGATTTCCATTTCTACTGAGTCATGAAGGAAATCTGGGTGATTAACAATGTGGAATCATAATTTGTGGTACATGCAAATTCCCAAAAACCTTCTTGAGTTCAGTGAACAGGTCAATTAATAAATCTATCACCTCTTAAAAGTGGGTTAATCATCTATGGAGGATAATACTCTACATCTTTTAAACTGTAACAACATAACTGAATGCTCTAAAAAAGTTCATTTGCTGTCATGCCATCCACCATAAATGTATCCCATGTAATGTATAACATGATTTGACTTTTGAAAATCTTATAGACTACCATTATCTCCTAGGATACATATTAAAAAAGAGACTTAAAGACAAGTAAAAATATCTAAAGAATATCATTTAAGCTGGCCAGATATATTCAGTTAATAAATGATGGCTTAAGTTAAAAATTAATCATTATAGCTGTCACTAAATGTTTATTGAGTTCTGCATTAAAATAGTGTAGAATTTCCTAGGCAGAAAAATTATATCTTCCTTTCATCTTGGGAGAAAAAAAAAAAAAAAGAAAAGAAAAGAACCAACAAAACTTCATAACTTTGTGGTTTTCAGAAATAACACTACAAAAATTTTTCTCCAAAAAATTAGACTACTCAACAGAAAAAATTACCACCATCTGTTATCAGTATAGAGCATATAACACAAGAAAGTAATACTGTTTCTAGGCAGAGGGAAGGGTACCATATACTGCAATAAAAAGAATCATTATACTCACTGGGATTTAAGATTCTTAATATTCTAAATATTCTGTTTGAGGTAGCTCTGGTATGGGGCTAGGAGTTTGCCTTGAGTCATCTCTCATTCCTCTTCAGAAAATACGTTGCTTGCAAGTAGAGCAGGCTGAAATGATACTGAGACATCTTGCATAGGGGATTGAGCCCTATTTGTGCTCTATTCTAGCAATATCTCAGTCAGAACACTGGATTGAGTATATGAATATATGATTTCTGACTCAACGTGGCTTGGCATTAAGTTTGTGGTTTTCTTCAGAACAATGTTGAAATAGAACTATCACTGTCTACTGCTTTACCAAGGCTCCTGAGCTAGAGAGAGAAACAACTCTCTTAATTACTATCTAGAGCTCTTCTAGGTGGACAATTCTTTTATCACAACAAGGGTACTTTCTATTCTAAACTGTTTTATGGAATGAAAAGCTCTGATGATCTCCTTGTAGCGCTAATGTCTTAAATATGTTTCTTTACTCCACATCTGTTACCTCAAAGAATATTGTCTTAACCTTTAGGCTTCTTCTGGGCCAAGATTTTCTGTTTTTCTGGGTACAAACACTCCTCTGCTCAGAAAAGGTAGCAGATGCCAAGGACATCTATCTCTGAGAGCAGGCTGGATAGGTGCAGAAGGGGGACTGAGTGAGTCTAGTATTTCCTCCTTCTCATTTTGAGAGTCTCTAACTCATGAGCTGTTCTGTTCCCTTCTCCCCTACCTGCTTTGAAAAGAGAGACAGGTATCTTGTTCAAATGTTTGAAGGAGAGATCAAAGACATCTCCCTGCAGAAGAACACTGTGAGCTGCAGCTTCCCTGTGAGCAGAGGTGTCTCCTTCAATTATAGAGGAAAACATCTGAGAGAGACTGAGATTTGTTACCTGCTCAGTGTGTAGAAACACCATCAGGAAATTCTTGGCTAATTTTTATTCATCTTCCTGGCTGACTTAAAATCTCCTTCTAAAGTGTCTTACCTCTCCTTCTTCCCTGTGCATTGAACGTTGGGACCTTATTCTATGATATAAATCTTGGTCTGAAGAAAATCAAATCCGACACTGTAATATTCATGGCAGGAGGACGACAAGAGGCAATCAAAGGGCAATTTGACTTTCTTTGTTCCCTTCTAATATTTTCTTATATCCTGGCGCTGTGATGAAGACAAACGTGCTGTACTGTACTAACAGTGACCATATAAGTATCCAGAATTATTAAAGGGGTTTTGTATTAAAAGCACAGATGAAATACATTAATGGAATCCTGGAATGGTTTGGGTAGGATGAATGACCTCCAAGAGAATCTACATCAAATCCCCTTCCACTAGACCAGCTTGCTCCAAGTCGTGCCCAGCCTGGACTTGAACACTTTTGGAGATGGGATTGTGGGTGGAGATAAGAAGAGAATCACAACTTCAGTGTTGTTAATGATTACAGGAAAGTTTAGTCCCCTTGGACCTGTGCAGTATCTACCAAATCCATGAAAGCATCTCAGGACAAAATTTTAAGTTATCTAAAATAATCCTGGACAAAGCAAGCAAATGATTTGAGTTTCAGGGCATCTCCACTGACAGTTATGACATCCATTTATTAGGTCACATGTGGAAAATATGTTAGATATTATATTTGATACTTAATATGGATATAAATGCAAACTCAGCTGACTTGACCAAGAAACAGGGAAGGTATATTTTTGGAATTTCAAGCTCTTTCTTGCTCTAAGGTCAGGGTGAATAAAACTCAGGGGACATTGTTTTGAACTCTCACTATGAAAGTTTTTTATCCTTATCTATGACAAACTCAGGAGATGTGAGTTATCTTTAACAAGCCAAAAAAAATAGCTAAAATGGTGTCTGTTCAGGTCTATTTAAGTCCCAATTAACCAATAAACAGTTGACATCTATATAATTTATGTTTCTAACCCAATTATGATCACCTAAAGCTTGCAATGCGGACATCCTTCATCCAGTTAGAGAAAATCACCCAGATCCACGAAGAAGAAGGAAGAAGGTGCAATAAAGACATCGAATCCACACCCAAAATTCTCCATCTTGGCTCCCAGATATCACCATATCCTAAAACCTCAAATCTAAGTTTTTTCACCCTGTGAAATCACACAATACCATCCAAGGTACACACACACTGTTTCTGTGCTATCACTCAAATTTTGAAGCCTTTTCCATGGTCTCAGGTCAAGAGGGTTTACTTGAGGGTTGGCACCCTTAAATTCAGAAAGCTCAAAACTTCCAGCCATCAGAGTTCCAAAAGTATATGGCCCAATAGGAGCTAAACTCCTTTCATAAGTGATGGAAAGGAAGGTTCCTGCCTTGCCACCACCATCTACCTGTCGCAAAAATTAGGGGTTCTTGAATTAATAATTCATAATATTTCATTTGGTGATATTATCAGACTAGATATAAGAAGAAATTTTCTTTTGTACTGGTACAGGTTGCTCAGAGAGGTCGTAGACGAGCCATCCCTTGAAACATTCAAGGTTGGTTTGGATAGGGCTCTGAGCAAACTGATCTAGTACCCATTTTCATGGAGGGAGGTTGGTGTAGGTGGCCTTTAAAGATCCCTTCCTACCCAGATAATTCTATGATTTTAACATTTTATCTTAAGATCATAATAAATAAGGTAGTTAAAATGTTACTATAACAACAGTAAGGCATGGTGGATGACATCATTAAAATTCAAAGAAGCAACTTTTTTTATAGCAACTCAAAGTGCAGCATTTAAATGGAAGAATTAATTTATTGTGTTAGGCTTCTTGTGTAAGTAATTACTTATTGTTGAAGAAATAATACCTGATTAAAAAACAATCTTACAATGGAACAGACTTTGGTGTGCATCTTCATGGGGATTATTACTCAAGAAAATATTTATGCTTCCAGATAAGGATCTAAAACCTTTTGGGTAGAAATAGAGTAAAAAAAAAAAACAAAATCTATCATCCTTATTCTAGAGAGTGCAGTGGTTCCCATAATAATTGGTCTATTACTTATTGGTATTTGAAATGTTTTTTGCTGGTATGGAAATAAAAGTAAGCCATGTTGAGAAGCAGGGTATCTTAATCTGACAGAATAACACTTTCATTGAGCATTTTGGTGTGATCTTCAGTGTAACAATGGAGTGAATTGCACACCTGCACTACCTGGAAGCATTTTAAGTTCAGGTCAACATTAAGTGCAGAACAACCAGCCACCCTGCAAGGGATCCCAAGAGGTAAACAGACTGGATCAAGTAGGCTGAATCCAAGCTGCTGAAGAGCTTGCTTTGACATGCGGGGTCCTTCACTGTGAAAAGATTCCTATTGAATTGTTGACAGTTTTCAAGTATCTCTAGTGCCTCTCTGCTCAGGGAGGGTACTTAACCTTTGTGTTTCTGTGACATCTCAAGAAGAAAGGCTCTGAAACTGGAAGGAGAGATCAGAACAGACAATAAGCCACTTATGTCAGTAAAAGTGGCTGAGTAGAAGAGAGGAAAAAATTGTAGTCTTTGGGGGAAAACAGAATAAAACAAAAAGAACTTGAGCATATGGCTCCAAATCTGTGAGCATGAACATATTCTTATCTCTGTACTAGCACATGGTTTTATTAGCACACAAGGATGCTGCTGGTACACAGCACCTTTGCATTTCTGGGTCTAGCTTGTAATTTTACGATATAGCTCAGGCCAGAGCCCATGAGCCATCTGTATGAGCTTACAAAACATGTCTCTTTTTTTGTTATTTTTCTTTAAAGATATTTAAACTGGTCCTTTTTTTTTTTTTTGTACCTGATAATGCTATATTTATACCTTGTCTTTACTATTAGATCCAGAGTGGAACAAACAAACTTTTGTTATCTCAAATATCTATTAATCTTACTTTATGTTTATATGCATGCTTTCAATCTTTCTCAAAGGAATAAACCCCCAGCGTTCTTTGGAAGTGCACTTTTCCCCTCTGTGATACAAAATTCTGGTAGTTTTCTATTGGCAGTTTTTATAGGTGAAAAAACTAGGTCTTGCCCTGTGAGTACAGCTGACAAAAAATTAGTATATATGCACACGCACACACACACACACACACACACACACACACACACATTCATGCATGTCTGGGCCAAAATTAGCTTTTGAACTAACAGGCAGTTTCTAGCTGCACCTGGTAAGGGCTGGTTGTAAATTTTGGTAGCTCCTAGACAAAACAGAAATGACACTTCTTGAATCCTCCATCATAAAAGGAGACATGAGGCAGATCCACCAGTGTGTAGTCTGTTTGTGTAATTCAGACTGGAAAAAAGTGAGTGGGCATGTGAGGTAATTGATTAATGTTAAACTCATATCTCTCTGGTTCTTCTATAAAATCTGGGGTCCAGATTCCTTATGGGTTGTCATTCATTCCATCTCATCCATGGCAGGAGGGAAACCATGATCCTAGCTGTGATTCCTTGGGGATCAGTTAATCAGGCACTACCAAACCACTGCTTAAAAGCTGTGGAGTTCATGAAAATTACACCCCATGGGGAATTAAAGGGTAGGTGAGAAAAATTATCAACAAATATTTGATCTGATAGATTAGTAGTTGTGGAGGTCAGGAAATGTGTGATCTGAATGAGATGGGGAAAGGTCTGGTGCAAAGATTTGATGAGGAAGAGCTGAGGGAGCTGAAAAGGGGCTCAGTCTGGAGAAAAGAAGGCTCAGGGGAGACTTTGGGGCTCTGCATAAGTTCCAGGGAACTCTTTGGAGTTCCCTGATAGGAGGGGTCAGCCACGGGGGCTGGGCTCTGCTCCCAGGGAACAGGAAGAGAGTGAATGGCATGAGGTTGTTTTAGGCCAGGTTTGGATTGGATATTAGGGAAAAATCCTTCATGGAAAGGGTTATCCAGCCCTGGCACAGCTGCCTAGGGCAGTGGTGTTGTCCCCATCCCTGGAGGATTTAAATAGTGTGTGGATGTGGCACTTGGGGACATGGGTTAGAGATGGGCTGGGCAGTGGTAGGTTAATGGTAGGACTTGATGGTCTTAGAGGGCTTTTTCAACCTAAATGATTCTATGACTAAAGGGAGATTCAGGGCTTCCTTTTTTTTGCTATTCTTCTGTAACATGGTTTTGTAAATACCCAGTGAAGGGACAGAAGTATGGCAATGGAAAAATCCACAATGTAAACTTACACAACAGTTAAACACAACCTGAGTTCAGCTGCTTTAACCCCCTGCTAGATTTTATTAACCACAAAGCAATTCTTTCTACAGTCAGTGTTTGTGTAGGACAAACCAACCTTTAGAGGACTTGCAGCTTGCAGTGAGATGTTGGCTGAAAGGCAGATAAAATAGGCACAGGCCTCATATATGTCTTCTGATAAATCTGAGAAAGGAACAGTAGTAGCCTACATGTCTAACAAGTTGGCAGTCAAACGTAGGGTTGAAAATTAGGTACATGACCAACCCAGCATCTTGACAGCCAGGGAAAAAAATATTATAATGACATTTTTTTTTTTATGTGACATCCACCCCACTATTCCAATGGTTACACAGAGTTATTTATCTTTTCCTTTAGTCCTCTGTTCCTCACTGTTCATGTGCCTCATATTGATTAGATTTCCAGAGCATACCACTCCAGACATATTTATATGGCTGTTTCAAATGATTTAGAATAACTAATCTTGCAACACAAATATAATTTTGGAAATAAAATACCAGTCAATAGCATTAAATTTTCTGATAATGGCCAGGACTCCCTGGGCCATGGGAATAAGTTGCCTCTAACAATTTATCACCTGAAGGCCATTATCTTCCATTTCATGTAAACTGGCATGGGACCAAATTTCAGTGCTCAGTGGAGCTCTCCAGAGTTATCTCAAATGAAAGTCTACATGCCCTTATTACCCAGATAGTAAAGCTGGATTAAGCACCCTGCAAATCTACAAACTGGTCTGAAGCTTGTCATGGTGCAGGAAACCTGGGTTCCTGGATTCCTTTTTGCCAGGGAATTCTTCCTGACTGTAGAAGCATACTTGGATCAACAAGTATTGTTTATTTCTCTAAAACATGAGCCTTCCAACAGGAGAGGAGGAAAAGAGTTTGTTTTAATCCAGTGTAAACATACATCTTCTAAAAAGCTTTGAAATTTTTTAAGAAGGCTAGTAATCTCTATTAGTATTATGCTGTTCTAATTCTTGCATTACCTAGACACAGAACAGACACTAAAGATTATAGATTTGCAAAAGATTTCTCAGGAGAAAAAATATTATAGATTCAGGATTACAGAAGTTACTGGAGGGATTTCATAGTAGAACCTGGAATAGTATACATATACAGTGCTTTTATTAAGAAGTAATTCTTCCTTTGGGAATATTGGCATAAAAAGGAGTAATTTCATAAGTTAATTGTTAAATTTTTTTCTATGAAACCAACATGATGACAAGAAGTACATTATTTCTCTGTGAATGGCAACTAATTTGTAAATATCAAGAAAAATACTTTTTTTTCCCCTGCATAAAACTGTGATTTCAAGCTTGCAAAATTCACAAGAATGAATGAAGTCTAAATAAAGTAACTCTACAGTCTGTCAGAAGAACAAGGGATCAAAGCTTTGTTTTGTCGCCTGGTGATTATCCTAATAGGAAAAAAAGTTCCAAACAACCCTTCAGCGCTAAGAGAATGGAGTGTCTTTATCTCCAGATCTATTTGTGGATCTATTTATGAACTCTCAGTAAATTCTTTAGCAGTTGTAGAGAAAGCATCTTTGTTTTCCATGTTGAGGAGAGCCTCTTCATTCTGTAGGGTGTTTTGGTTTTTACCTAAAAGGTTTTTAGCATAAAAGACAAACCCCTCAGAGAGCAGTCTGAAGTGTTTGAAGAATTTCAGTAGTTCAAGATGCTTTGACTCCACAAATGTAGCATGCAAATGCTACATACAGATCTGACAAAATCCCAAATTTCTGCAGAAAAGTTACATCAAGAGTAAGTCCATGGAAAGCAGTAATGTTCAAGGAAACATCTTCTTTCAAAAACATCCTCCTATTTTTATCATAGGATTTCCCATCCTTAACCGGTTAACCCAACTGATTGTTAATATGGATAACTAAAATTCTGGCTTAAAGTTCCAAATTCATTTTTTGCCATCACTGGGTTCAAGGACTGGATGCATTTAGTAACTAATAACTACATTAGGAAGTCTAAAATGCTACCTGAGTGTCTTAAAAGATTTAAGCAATACTGTATTCCTTGAAAGAATTTCAAATTAGGAATCTCATCAGATTCTTATGAGAATGAGAAATTAAAATTAATGATAAAAATGAAGAAACTTTTGAGATTTGTGATGTGTTCAGAATAGTTAAATAAACCATGCAACTATTCAGGGTGTGAAATCCCTAATCTCTAATTTAAGATTAGATTTTAGATCAGATCCCCCCAGGGGGAAAAAAAAATCTTCTCTTTTTGATTTAAATTTTAAAAAATCTATTTTAACAGATGCATGGTAGAGCCAGAAAAAAATATGATTTTTCAGAGGGAAACATGAATCCAAAATATTCAAAGATAAACATTCTGAAATGCGAGGAAAATTCAAGCAATGTGAAATATTAAATATAATGTGGTGGAAAATATTTTAAATTAGTGAATATTTTTTAGACATAGCTTTGCTTCTTTGTAAAGCAAATTCAGTCTAGGAAAAGACCAAAGAGAATGTGCACACACACAGACACACACATGCATGTGGAGAAATAAAGATTTCAGGAGCAATGCATGAAGGAGTTGTGAAGATCAGCTGAGATCCCCAAAGATGTTACACCATGTCTGCTCTCCAAAGCAGCCATACCCAGTGACCAGAACACTCCCACTAGTGGATGCTGTATGACTTTTAGGAATTTGCACACAAATCATAATAATGTGACCAAGCTTATTTGATTTTGTACAGTTCATTCACAGATGAAGAACCTGATGATATTGAGCAAGAATTAAAAAAAGATAGCAACATATAAAAAATGTAATTCATATGTGAGAATCTGATATGATGAACATTCAGATAGAACTAAACTATAACTAAATAGATAAGACATACAGAGAGAAGTGTAAGTTAGAAACAATACTAAATTAAATACAGATGAAGCAAGTCAGTAAGCCAAATTCCTATTAGGAGCGCAATATTATGGAAAAAAAACTTAGAAAGAAAAAAGGTAAAATAAGTTTCTGACATTTTAATATCATCTTTATTACCATTTCAGTGGAAAACTCCTACATATTTTGATATATAAAAAATATCAGATTGGGTATTTTACATGAAAAGTTTCTGAGATTTTTTTGGTGTAGTTCTCAGTTTTTCTATAGACACAAATTTTATTCTCACACACATGGTAATTATGTATATTTCAGCTACCATGGCTTTGTGATATTAGTTTGGAGTATTAGGGGAAAAAAATAGATGTGACTAAATCCCCAAATATATTAACAAAATGTATTAAATAAAATAAACCTTTTTTTCACTAAAAATGAAAATTTAATTTTTAATTCAATTGGGTTACACTTCTAACCAAGCTGAAAAATAGTTATTAATTTTAGGGAATATTTGGAGAGAATTGGGAGTGAGGTGGGCTGGATTAATTATTTTTAAGAAAATTCAAAATTAAGAAAATAGAAGAAAATTTCAAAATTTCTTTGAGCACTTTTCTGAGGAAAAGATATATTGTGTACTACTTGTAGGATTTTACTAATAGACATCTCATTTTATATATTAAAGACACTTTTCCTCTTTCTGCTTTGCAGTCTGTTAAACTATAAGAGGAAATTCATAGTCATCTTAAAATGTTTTCAAATAAGGGATGGAAAGTAAAGTAGCAGGATGCTTCCCAGTCCAAATGCAGCTGGCAAAAATCTCCAAACTAATCTTATAATTTCCAGTATGAAGACACCTCCATTTAGAAAATTCAGTCAGTGCAGCAGCCCCATTCCTTCCTCTCACAGGAAAAAAAAAAAAAAAAAAAGAAAAATAATGAAAAAAGAATAAAAGAAGAAAAAGATGGGTTCATACAGACCCTACTGAAATATTTGGAATATTTTTACTTCGACCTATGAGTACGGTTTCCATTTAAAAAGAAATTAAATATTATTAGGATAGTCCAGTTCAGGAAGGGAGGTAAATAGTTTTGTTTTCCTAGTGCAAAAGGACAGAGAACTGCTGAGATTGACTTTTGTCAAACACAGGACACAGTCAACTTGCATCCCACAACACAAAAAACTTGCAGTTGCAAGGTATTACCTAATTTTGACAGAGCACTTTTCATCAAGATATCTCAAAAGGGCTTTAAAAATGATACACATCATCTGTTCCACTGCTAGAAATAGAGGCATGGGGAAGTGAAGTGACTCACAATGCACAGAAGCCCTGGAAGAAAATCAAGATTTCCTTTTTATTCAGCCAATGTCCAACCGTGTAGGCTGTACTGCTTCCCCCAGAAAGCGTGTGCCATTTCTTTAGAAATCAGAAGGAGAAAATGATGCGGAGCAAATATAAGGACAGACCAAAATAAAAAACAGGGCAGACATTGTAGCTGTTTGCAAGGCAGCTGCTATGAGGCCAAATGTAAAGAGTCCATTCTGTGAGACAGAGTGGAGAAACCCAACACTACAGCAAAGTACAAGCTTCCCTACGGACTGCACATAGGGATTCTGGGGATTGCGAGTGTCCACTACATATGTTCAGTCTGTATCAGAGTGTTACACTAAAGGTTACACTTCAAAGGGATTTGTCAGACAGTTTAATGTCCACTGTAAGCCTCAGGTTTAGCCAAAGGAAAATAGATGCACATCTACGAATTCAAAGGTTTAATTAACATCCCTCATTTAAGAGGCTCCCCATCAGCCAGATACGGGGCTGTAGCTGGAATTCATCTTGGATGTGTTTTTGTGCCTTTATTCATCTTTCTTAAATAGGAAATGTGTAGATACCCACCTTATCTTCAGATACAGAGATGGGCTGATACTGATCCTGAGGAATTCAACCAAAAGGGTATTACCTGGCTCTTTGTAGCCTCAGCTTCAAGCTGCATATAGAACTGTGCATACAAGTGACTTAATTATGAATACAAATACCTCAGCTCCATCTGACTCTTTGCCTGTATAGTTCCTGCAGTAAAGAAGAACATATTATAACCAAGCATTTTTATACGCACAACTCTAAAAGTCTGAAGCTCATCAAGGAAAAATTTCTTCTCTGAGGACAATAAAACCATGGAACAGCAGAAGCAGCAGGTGTATGATCATCCAGAGGGGGCCAGAGCCACCTGCTCTGAAAGGCCAGAATTAAGGCAAAGTCTGCTCAGAAGGGCAGAAAAGTTTCTTCTTGAGTCTCAGTAGCTAAAACTTGGTACGCACCAAGGAGCACAAGAGGTTTGACCCTTCCAGAACTCTGAATATTTTATCTAAGTATGTAACAGACACCTTGTAATCCTCTGAAAGTCTTGGCTTTAATAACAGACTTGGGAATTTTTGCCACCAATTTCAAAGCATGATATGGAAATACATTTTAACATATTTTAGATTCTAAGTCCACCTATGGTAGATATTCCCTTAATCTCATATTAAAGAGGAAAGTCAGAGTGGATAGTCAGGCAAAGACCCAAATTGCCTCAATTTACATTTTTGCAGAATGATCAGAAAAAATACAGCTAATTAATGTTTCTATATTTTAATTTTCACTTCATCCCCCTGATTCATGCCTGAAGGATATCTATTCAACTTACAAAAGAAGTGCACAGAGATATATAGGTTGCAGAGACCTAGTTTCAGCTTATTTTCTTTCAGATTTCTTCAATAAACATTGAAAAGATTAAATTCTTTTAATAATTTCTCAGATTGATTTTTACCGAAGTTCAGTGACAAGGACTGCTCTGTATTCTTCAACTTTATAAATGGGTAAATAATAATAAAATAACAAACAATAAAATGCTTCTTTGTCAGAGTTTTTTCGTTTATCACACCTGTTTTTTTCACCCAACACAGAGTAGGTATCAATAATTCAGGTCTGAATGAAAACACTTCTGTAAAAGTTTATGCAGCTCATACCATTAGCAATAGATCACACTTTAAGCATCATTTGAGTCTCTTCCTATTTCATGATAGGGTTGTTATCTTCATTTCAATAAAAAAGATTTATTTTTTCAAAAGCCAGACAGCTTAGGCAGCTCCAATGACACAACTCATGAAGGAGAACATAATTCAAGCACAAATACCTTGCCAGGATTTTCAAAGAGATCTTGTGTATAAACCAAAAGGCAAAATGAACACTTTCAAACAAGTTACAGCATTTTTGGAGGTAAATTCCCATTTTGTGGAATTAGATACTTGATGTGCAAGGCTCAGGTCTCATCCCCTGGATACCTGGAGAAATATTCAAACCGGGCATTTGACCAGTGTATCAATTGTACACAGATTTACTGAAGGAGAGGTTCAATATACAGATTTTAAGCTACTGAAATCTGCATTGTGAAGCCTGATCCTTATCACACAGAGCATCTATATCATGGCCAAGAGTCACCTACAGAGTTCATGATAGAATCAGGTCCTTCAACATGGTGACTGCACACAGGGAAAAAGAAGACTACCTTTGATGTCAATACTGAGGTCACAGGAGGTCACAGATGCCATTTTTGGGCTGGCAGGTGACTCTGTCCCTCTGCTCTGAGGTGGGGTCAGAGTTCATTTTTCAAGGGTGGTCATTTATGTGTCTTGAAAAGACCTGAGTGAAGATAGGGCTTTTCTTTGTTCAAGGCCAGATTGGACAAAGCTTGGAGCAAGCTGGTCTAGAGGAAAGTGTCCCTCCTCAGTGTTCTTCAAGGCCTTTTCCAGCTCATACCATTCTGTGGTTCTGTGATTTTAAAACAGGACTCCAAGATAGAGTAATGCAAACTGCTTTCATGCATAATGATTTCAAAGATCACCAAGGCCGGAGCAAATAATGATTTTACATCTGTGGAGTGCAGAGAGGCAGGCTGTCAGCCCTTTACTACAAGAGAATTAATTAAAAGGCTTGTGATGCTGTCTGAGGGAGCAGGGACTGGTCACTGACAGCTTGCTGAAGCTCCAAGGAAGGACATGAAAGACCATAATGAACCTTTGAGGGTTGGAGCACCTCTGCTGGTGAGACAAGCTGAGAGGTCTCAAGGTTCAGCCTGGGGGACAAAATGCTCTGAGGAGACCTTGTTGTGCCCACCCTGCTCTAAAGGGGGCTTATAGGAAGAAGTGAGAGGCAGTTTTTACATGGGCAGATCATGATGGAACAAAAGACAACATTTTTAAACTGATAGAGATCATGTTTAGATTAGATGTTATGAAGAAATTCATTACTCAGAGGTTGGTGAGGCACTGGCACAGGCTTGCCCAGAGAGGTTGTGGATGCCCCATCCCTGGAAGTGTCCAAGGACAGGTTGGATAGGCCATAAGCAGTCTGGTCTAGTGAGTAGCAACCTTGCCTATGGCAGGAGAGTTGGAGCAAAATGATCTTTTGGGTCCCTTCCAACCTGAACCATGTTATAATTCTATTATTTATGACTCTATGATTCTGTGACTCTCTTATTCCATGATACTAGAAGCTGATGATGTAGACGGAGAGGAAAAACTCAAACATGAGTGAGCACATGCATAAAATTTCTCTATTTCTCGTCTTACACATCCACTTGATTTTCTAATGTGCGCTTGGAAAGGAGAATATATGGGAAAGAAAAAAACACCCCCGAAAAGGAGCCCGGTGTTTAGAAGGAGATAGATTTGTGCTTGAAACTGAAAGCAGAATGGGTGCATCCATTAGAAACTGCATCTTGAGAGAGGATCAGACAGTGATATTGGTATCTCTCTATTAGGAAATGTTGGGGGTTATCATCTGTGCAAACATATAGACACCTTACATTATGCTAGTTGTTGAAGAGCTGTGGGAAACAAATAAAGTATATTTAGAAAAAGTTTGTGATGACATTATTTCAAATTCATCAGCTTCAGAAGTTATAACTTTTTTTTAACTGTTATTTTTCAGATTTGATGAAGCTTTTGCAGAATTGTTGATTGTACTCCTGATCTCTCAATTAAAATCTAAAAAAAAAAAACAAAAACATTTCTAGCATTAATACTCTGCAGAGGCCTGATTTTCTCCTGCAGGTGATAGCTCATAGGCAATGTCTTCATAACTGTAAATGTGATACACTGCCTTGGGGAACACATTGGTCTATATTGATAGTAGAGATTTGGACAAAAGGAATTTGAACATACATTTTGTTTTTATTTTTGTAGTGTATACGTGCAGTAATGATTGATCAAAGTTCCAGTGTACATGGCACTTTACAGCTGCCACATAAAAAACATATATCACTCCAAATATCTCAGAGATCATATTTTCAAAAACCTTTATTTTTAAAGGAGACGTCAAAACAAATATTATCTGCTTGCAAAATGGAAAACTGAGGCATAGTGAGGGTTAGTTCTTCATCCACAAGCTCAAAGAAAACAGGAGTATTTGACAGAGATGGGAACAGGATCATTTTTCCAAGTCTAAGACTAATACATTCAAGACCATCCACATTTGTTTTCCCTATGTCTTCATATCTAAGCATATTATTAAAAATAAATGCGTGGCTTTGGGTTGTTTTCCATATTATTTGACATAAGCACTAATTCAGTAAATTTTTTCTAAGACCACCTACAGTGTGGAGGCTTGTGTTTGCCATTCCTTTCAATCAAGTTGCTGGTGTGCTTCCGGAGAATGCAAATCTGCTCAGACATTAATTGGTGCACTTGCCTTTAAAGGAATTTCTGCCTTTTGTTTTATCTTTGTTTTGTTTCTAATGTTTTGAGTGGTTTTTGTCTGGCTTGCTGCCTTCTGAATTGTTCTTTGCTTCCTGTGGAAACTTCACGTAGTTTGTTTAGGTTCCTTTCTTTTCCCTCTTGTAATAAAAGGTGTCTGAGTAGCCCAGGGAGGCTTTTCCAGGCCTCAGTTTTATGTCACATATGAAATTAAACTGCAGCTCACCAAAATAATTAAATATTAACTAGTCATTGCTTAATTTCTAAATAGTAATAAGCCCAGGTACATATACTTTTTAGACCATGGCTTCCTGACAGCCATTAGGAGATGTTGCTTATGAGGAAAAGGTGACTTTACAATCCCTCCTGTCTAAATATGCATTCCACTTCCCCTGTGCACACAGGACTGATAAGAAGCCAGTTTAGATATATCAAAGGGGAATAAACTCAAAAGCTCATAATCTGTGGCTGAGATTGCCCAGTGCTTTATACAGATAAAGAAAGAAGTATTCAAGTCCTTGCGCCAAAGACAAACAGGAAATAAGTACAAATTCCCTTTAGTCTATGTTAGAAAAAAATATTTCTTAAAAAACACTCAGGAATCTTTTGCTTCATCATAGATATATAAATATGAAGAAAGTGGCAAAGTTAATCTTAGCTATTCTGGCAAGACTGGCAGAGATTTTCCCGGCACACTGGGGCCAAAATATCTGATTCTTAGTGCAACACATGTGTTGAAGACAAGAGATGTGTAGATGCCTTGTGAAGAAAATGCCTTTTATTTTTGGAAAGAATGCACCATATCTCTGGGTTTAAAAGAATTAATATTAGAGTTTTTGCATGTACATTTTAGACAAAATTATTTTCTGTGGCTTAAAGCAGATAAGATAATAGCCTGTCTCTAAGGCACCCATACAATTTTAATCTGCAAGAGGAAGATAAACAGACTGAAATATACAATACTTTCCCTAACTTGACACTCAGGACTTGATTTAAATTTCAAGCCACAGTTCCTGTTCTGACTTGTGGTTGGGGAATGGCTTGTGCTCCACATCCATACTTATGGCATAAGTTCCATTTCAGTGTGATGCATTTTTGTTAGACCATGAAAGCTGTGGTGACTGTTTCAGTCATGTGGAAATGTCAAAGATTACTATAGTAGCTAGTCAAAGAAAAATAGTAGCTGGAATTTGCAAATTGTGGTACATTCCTGGGTGGTTAGCGTGAGATAGCCGAAGGTTTTTTTAAGAGAGTACAAAAAAGCAAAAAAAAATGTTTGGCCATTTTTCTGCAAGATTTTTGATTTGAAGAAAATATTTTTATTCTGTGAAGTACTGGTGTGGAGAATTGCTACATATATGCTCTTTCAAACATTCAAACCTTCAGGAGAGCTTCCTGTGGAAGCAAAAGTCACTCCAGACATAGTCCTACATGCAGCTACTTTCTTTCCCTGTGGAAAACAAAATAGAGTGGCTTGGTGTAGTTCAAAGGGTCTGAAGAATTTCTCTTGAAGAGACTTCTTTATGAAAAGTTTCCCTTATCCAATAAAACAGTTTTCATGACAGCAGAACCACCTCCAATCCCTGCACTAACCCACTTCTGGGATTACAACACTTAAAAAGAAAACAGACTGAGGAAAGATTGACTTATACATCATCTCTGTGTGAGTTGAGTCTCATGACAAAATAATTCCTTTGCAGCTGTAATGGGTTTTGCCTTTCAGCGCTTTGCCTCAAAACTCTTGCCTGCATCCAAAACTTTGCAAAATAGAGTATGTGCTTCTCTAGGACTTTCAGACAACTGAGAAGCCCCTGTCTTATCTCAGGAAGTATGTGCAGGCAATTCAAACATCATTTCCCCAAGTCTGTGGCATGGCAGAATTTCTCTGTCTGCAGAGTGAGGAACCACAATGCCATGTTACAATGTCTCCACTTTGAGGAGGTCAGTCAAACCAGAAAAAGAAAA
>QUSF01000029.1:4179636-4204582 GCA_003676055.1 Chloebia gouldiae
TGGTGTCACTATGTTGCATACTGACAGCAGTAGTGTACAAAATTATGTACACACCATGGCACGTTGTGTACTAATATAAGCAGGAAAGACATGCTAACATGCTTGTTGTTGACTGAAAAATCTCATTTTTCAAGATAAAAAAATCCTGTTTGTGTAGGAATTTAGCAGTGACACTGAAAAAGAAAAAGAATACATAGCTTGTCTACTAATTCGGGAAATGGCTATTTTTTATGTTCAAGGAAAATAAAATACAACTGACTGATGGGGAGACACAGCAGAAGACTTGGCAGATCGTGGCTGAGCATCTTTGGTGGACCCCTGAACCCCCCATTATACAATGATTCCTGCCGCAAGGGAAGAATTTGAAACTGCTTGATTAAACAGGTTTTTCGTATTTTGTAATTTTTAATGCTTTGTAATTTTGATACTCCCATAATAAAATGAAATGAGTATTGAAGCAGGTGCTAGCCACTGGAGACTGCTTGGATTGAGACCTCTTTAAGTCACCTGAGACCCAGGGAGTTTTGTGACTTCCTCTGTGTTGTGAGATGCAGGAGATCCAGAGTTTGCCCACTGAAACCATGTGTTTGACAAATTTGTGTGTAAAGTGGTGGTAGTATGTCTGGTTCTCTTGAAGTGAAAATACTGCTGTTCTCATCTGCAATGTGCATAGAGAGCACACTGGTTTAAAAATGCTTCTGGATCTTATTGTTTGGTGGTATAGGGGAAGGGAAGGTCTAACACCTGAATTCCCTTTAAAAAAAACCCTGAGTGATTCCCCTGTAGCCAGCAGGGTTTGTAATTTTTGATAGGATAAGGAGTTGATCAGCTGTAGGAGATGTAAGCCAGCTGTGAGTGGAATATTTGAATTGTTGTTTTATTTAAATGTCACCTAAATTCTTTGCAGGCTGACTACTTATTTTTTTGGCTCATCTTGCAGAAACTCGAACATTTTGAGTCCAAATTGGAAGAAATTTGAAGTATTAAGTAGAGTTTAAAATTCTGCAATAGTCTTGCGAAACAATAAAAGCAAGACACCCTCTTTTCATCCAACATAAAGTTATGAGTATTCAGGTTCTTTCAGGACTCCTATTTGTGGAACAGTAGGAAAATAGCAACAATGTCGCTTTGTGTCCTTTTCTATCTGCTGTTCCCTTTAATGACCAGATACTTAATAATTCAGGATTCAGAGCCTCCCCAGCTTGTCAGGCCTGGAAGGACAATGTAGGGATGAGCAGCCTGAATGGAATCTCATGGAGCTGACATTGTGGTATCATTACAAACTACCAAATATCTATTTGTATGTATTTCTCTACAGATTATGCAGCCTCTTTGCACAAAGCAAGTTTGCTGACCTCTTAACGCTTTGAGGATGGGTGGAAAGGCATTGCTGAAAATGCCATTGCTAAAAGGATAGGCTGCAAATACCCCTTGGAAAACTCAATTAATCTACTCAGAAGTGATCTATCTTTTAAATTAAGGACTGTCAAATGAGTTAGATTCTGTGGTTGACTCTCTGCCATCTCGGTTGTCTGTTCCAGCTATAAGTAACACGATGGCGTGTTCTGTGAATGAGGGCAGGATGCAGTGGGTCTTTCAAGACAAGCAGTGGGCTGAGTGTATCCTGAGAGATTCTCACTGGGGATATAGTTTCACCCAATATTTTATACAGTGGTCCCTCTGTGCTCTCTGTTCCTGCAGATGTACTAAGTTCCCTACCTCTTTCTTCCCTGTTGTGGTTTTTAAGAAATTTGAGGGAAGAAATCCCCCGACTGTCTAAAATAAGCAAATTTCTCTCACAGATTACAAAAATGCTGAATCAATTACTGAATCTGTCTATATTTTGAAATATATTGTCTGATCTGTTCAGGAAGAAGTAAGAGAAAAGATACCTTTTCTTGTAGTTATCTCAGTGAGTAAATGCCTTCCCACACTCTGCTCCCATCCTTGCTTCCTCATGTTCCCTCTTTCCCTTGGATAGCGACACATGGTAGGAACTAACAACTTGAGCCTCCGTAAACTATGGCAGTAACTTCCACCCACACACCTCATTAGGCCTTTAACACATTTTCCTTTGCCTTTCCCCAGAACTACGAAGTGGCACAACTGTGAAGCTGCCCTTTCACATCATAATTGGAAGCAGTCAGTTGTTTTTATGCTCTGTAACTCAGTAATTATACGGTCTGTCACTGGACACTCACTGGTCGGTCTGGTTGTTTTAGATTTTGGCTCTGTCCAGTAGTTGCTAATTATGAAGGAGACCTCAACAACCCATATTCCTCATCTGCCCATAGAATTACTTTATTTCTACAGGCTTATTTTTTTTTTCCTTAACTATTTTAGATGTGAATGGAGACATTATGACTTCTTCAGTGGAAACATTGATATTTCATCTTGTCATGAGCTCAGAAGAGCTGGTTCTATATTTTGCCTCAGGTCTGTGCCACTGAAACACTGCCACTGCCCATTTGGCATTATCCTGAATTTGCCTCTGTGTCCAAGCTAACCCAACATGCTGCTGTTTACATGGCAGTTTTGTGGAACATGTTCATAAGATTTAATGAGAGTTAGCAACCTGATTCCATTGAATTGTACCAACAGCTGGCTGTTGAGTTGTCCTTTAATTGACCTGCATTTTCTTAATTGCTTATCAACTGCAGTCATTTTAGGTTGTGTTTTTATTTCACAGAGGTAATTCACTTTATACACCTTTTCACAAAGAATGGTCTCAAGGGTTAAGCAAAGATTTTGCAATCAAATTTCCTTCTTTTTAATGCCATCTAAATTTTCTCCAGGAAGCAGGGTACATCATTAGCCCATTCCTCAGAAAAATATGACACTTAGTTTACTGATGAGATGAGGTACAGCTGGTAGCAATTTTGTATGATGAATACAAGAAAATTACATAAAAAAGAACAGAAGGAGTTAAAGAAGTTAAGGGGATAGACACTCAAGGAGTTAAACTAGTATAACTGAAGATGACTGTGACAAGTATTTAATAAATATTGGACTTTGGAATATATGAGTTAAACAACAAGAAAAAGTTGAAATGTTTATAATCTGTGATACTCCCACAAAAGCAAGTAGTGTGATGTTCCCAATATTTGTTTTTGGGGCTAGGACTATAGCTGTTGTGATTGTTAGGTACAGTTGGTGCATAAGTAGCATTAATAAGAGTAGTAAGAACACATACACACAAGTCTATTTTTGAGTGATAATGTAGATCCTTTTTTAAAAACCCAGGCACGTTTTTTGTATTTTCCAGAAGAAGTGAAAACACAGAAGGATAAAGGCATAAGGGCTAATATACCAGCATGGAGTGTAGGAGAGTACAGTTCCTGTACGTAGCTGCCTAGCCTCCTACCTCGATAAAATGTTGAGCTAGATTAATTCAGTGAACTTCTGTTCCTGCAGATGGAAAAAACAGCTTAAGGGTGGCTTAAAATCAGTTATTACAGTGATGAAACCTAAGACTTCCTTGTAAATCTAAACCTAGTTTTCTTTACATTACAGTTCCCTGCACCTAGTGTAGAGCAAATATTGTTGACGTTTCTCCAACGTGTTTTGAAGGCAAAGATACAAGAGCTGACTGAAATAAACTTTGTTCTCTGAGTACAAAAATGCTCAAATGATTTCAATTCTACTCTGAAAAAGTAGAACATATGTTCTGTTAAACAAATAAAGACAGAATCAGAGGTATCCTATTGCATTGTCCATTTCTTCTCCTAATCTGGCCATGACACTGCCATGGGGGTTCAGATGGCTGCTCAGCTTCGATGGTGTTGGGTTTTTTTCATGCTCTTTTATTCAAGGAATTCTTTGTTTCAGAGGTTAGTATTCAACAGTTCCACTTTACTTGCCAAGCTTAAGAGATCCACACACTCTTCTGTTCTCCTTTCACTGTCACTTCCTTTAGGCTCTGGTTTAAATACTTCCCTGAAACAATGGGAAAGTGTAACATTTTCTTAAATCTTCTTTTAATTATATAGATGCAAATGCAAAAATTTTAGCTTGTTTTCAGCAAGGCAGAGCAATGGATACCTGCAGGATCATGGGAGCTGGGAATTTGGGGTTGGGCTATTATGCTGCTCAAGCATAATTGAATGAGGTGGAGATTCTTCAACTGCAAACTTCTATGAAAGCTCTAAAAATCCCCTTATACTTCCAATGCTTTTACTTCATAACAATTAAACAGAACTCTGATGTTTGAAAACTGTAGCAAGAACCCCTACAAAGCCTCAGGAAGGAGCAATGGGTGTGGGAGGGCAGGTACTTAAGGTGTCACAGATCATACGCATATACACATGACCAGAATGGTAGGCTGCAGTTTCAGCTTTTGTGTTAATTGGTGCTGGCAAAGCATAGCCTCAGTGCAATTATCTTTTCTGCAGTGGAAGAGGAAATATTTAAACCTTGTAAGTGCCATGCCATGCAACTCCTAAAGGTATTCAGTTATTGCAAGAAAATAGTGTAGCTAACAATGCCGAGCGAGATACAGAGGTCTGGAAGTGACAACAGGGAAATCAAGCACTGATACTTTGAGCAGTACAAGTCACTGCAAAATGCAGTTTACAGAACATGAATATCTACTGGCTTCAGTGAGATTTAGTAGTCCGCTTGCACTCTTCAATGGATTTTTGAGGGAAAACCTAAATGAAAGAAAAGGAGGAATTTGGATATGTATATCTAGAATGATTCAGAATCCTTTCTAATGCAAAAGGAGAATACCTTTGATATAACTGAAAGGTAACAAAATTGGAAAAAATACAAATATTATTCTGCTATTCACCAACTTGTAAAGCTAACAGTTGCAACAGGCCATCCAGGAAAATATCTTTTAGATATGCAGATAGATAAATAAAGATAAAAATAGAGTAAACCAAGACTATGAAAGGAATGTCAGGGAGAATAAAGTCACTGACAGAATATATTAAATACTTGTGTCTTGTGTGGACTTCCTTAATTATCTCATCCTAGACAGTGTCAGAGAATACTTAATGTAGAGAAAAACATCACAGTTCAGTTGGGTACAGAGGCAATTATTTAAAAATGTTTAATTGGAACAGACTCTGTAAAGACAAGTGGAAATGTAAAGAACTGGGACTACAACACCTCCAACAATGCAAAAGAGATTTCACTTTCCCTTTTTGGAAGCAGAGGTGTGTCTGTGGTTCTGATATGACCCTAATGTTCCAGGATGATCTGCTGTTAGTTACTGCATGCATGAAAACTGATTATGGAAACTGTACACAAATCAGTTAGGGTGTATCTTTCTCATATGTCTGCTTAATAACATTGTTAGTAGAAATTAAGATTTCAGGGTACACTTTGAAGTTGTACTCTTTATTGTTATTATTATGGATATTATTATAGAGTTTATCAGTTTTTTGGTGAGAATAGAATAGAATAGAATAGAATAGAATAGAATAGAATAGAATAGTCCCTTTCTGAGTTTAAAGGACCCATTGAAGTCTGGATGGGACAACACCAAGAATCCTACACCATGTCCCTGAGACCATTGGCTAAATACTCTTTGAACTCTGTCAGGCTTGGTTCTGTGAACCCTTCCCTGGGGATTCTGTTTTAGTGTCCAGCCACTCTCTGGGTGAAAATTTCTTTCCTAATATTCAACCCAAACAACCTTTGTCACAATTGCATCTTCATGCATGTCTAATCCAAAAAAGGTATGAAAAGTAGCTTAAAAGTTAAGTTAAAAGTACCTATACAAAATTAACTTCTCTGCAAGATCTTCCCTGTGTAAGATGCCCCAGACCGACTGGACCATCAATGGGGACACATGGCTGACTCTAGACCCCACAAGGCAGGTAATTTTTGAAGTGAGAATTTTCTACTGTTATGCCCAAATTCTGAGAATAGTAATGGTGCACATTGCACCTGCAACACTTCACATATCTATTTTTTAACACTGACATCAATAAAGGTTCATAAGCATATATTTACTTCACTGGCTGGAATTCTGTAATAACTTGCAATATGTTATATGTCCTATATATTGAAGAGGACCCCTTCTTGCTCTCTACAATTACCGGAAGGGAGGTTGTATGGAGGTGGATATCAGTCTCTTCTCTGAGGTAAAAAGTGACAGAATGAGATAAAATAGTGACAGAATGAGATAAAATAGTCTCAAGTTGCACCAGGGGAGGTTTGAATTAGATATTAGGGAAAGTTCTTTCACAGAAAGTGTTAAGCAGCATTAGCACAAGATGCCCAAGGAAGTTTTGGAGTCACCATCTGTGTAAATGTTCAAAAAATCTGTGGATACTGCACTGCAGGACAGAGTCTCATGGTGAACATGGTGATGGTGGATTGGTGGTTGCTGGACATAGTGTTTTTAGATGACCTTTTCAACCTTAAGTGTTCTATGATTCTACAATTTTTGTGTGTGTGTGTGTGTGTGTGTGTGTCTGTGTGTGTATACATTGTGTGGTTTCATTGATAGTTATTTTATAGCAGTTTGTAATAAAGGAATTCTGAGACATGCAGGCTCTGTGACTTGTGTATCTGCTGCAGAATCTTCCCACACCCATGGATGGGTAACCCTCAAAGATCGTGACCATGACTGCTCTAGGTGTTACCAGTAAGATTTTCATACAGTCCCATGACACATGACACATTTTCAGCTGTAGATCTCAGAGCAATTGGCTGATGAGGACATTATTACAATTCACATGTTTCAGACAGGGAAAAATTGTAACACAAAAATTGTAACAAAATGACCTGTCCTGGCTGACTGTCACAGAGATGATAGCAGATGACCACCTACTCTCTAATTCCAAACCAGACAATTTATGAGAATTCAGGTGGCACTGAATTGTGTACAATGAGCAAAGAAGTTAACTTCAAATAATCACTGACAAATTTTTAGCTATCTTTCAAAATTAACCTTTGAAAAGTTAAAATCCTTTTCATTTCCTTTTAAAAATGCTTAGGACAAAACAAATTGGTTTTTGTAATTTTTTGAGACTTAGAATTATAGAATCTTTAAGGTGGAAAGATCACTAAAATCTTAAGGTCCATCTGATATCCTGGAAACACCATGCTGACCACTACACCATATCCCCAGGGGCAACATTGACTTTTTTTGAACATTTTCAGGGATGATGATCCCTGGGCAACAGGTTCCAATCTTTATTCCAGTGGAGTCCTCTTACTAACTTCTTCTTGGAACCTGGTTTTCAAATTCCTGTCATCTGTTGACTTGACAGTTTCCTTTGGACAGCAAACATTTCTTGCCCAATGGAGGTTCCCAGAGATGTTTAATTCAGCCCTGTTTCTACCCTTTGATAGCTCCCAGTGTGAAATCTGGGTTGTTTCACCAACTACAATTATTGTAGACACCCAGGGTGTGACTGGTGTCTGAAACTCACACACAGAAAGATAAAGAGATCTAATGGAATGAGGTCTCATGCCTAAATGATCCATTATTTTTAAGACTTAAATAAAGTTATGGTGATGAATAGCAGTTATTAGTCCAAACTTATGTCCATACTTTAAAGTTCTACAGAAAGTTTTGAGCCAGACAGGGAAGAGCACTAAATACATCAGCAGTTGAGGCTATTTATGCCCTTGAACTGAAACAGAGGAAACATTACAAACCAGGTATTCAAATTGAAATCCAGTCTCCTGCATTCTCATTAATTTCTGCTTTATTCAGTCATACAGGTTTGATTTCAATACACCTGGAAGGAAGACCATTGAACCAGTAAATTTTGCTTCAGCTCCAGCTCATCTGTGATTGAAACTGTTTTGTTTTTTTTTTTTTCAATTCACACATTTCAGAAACTACTAACCTTGAACAGTTTAGAAATTATTCCTCTTGAAAAATGTATTTAAAAAGGAAAATTCCATGTGACAAAGACATCTCTAGAGAGCTCAAACCCCAACAAGAGGGGACATCAGACTGCTTCTTTCTGATCCTCCGTCACAGCCCAGAAAAGGTTTGAATTCCAGTAGTGGCAACCACGCCGCTGCTTATTTAATTTAAGGAATTTAAAAGAAACTGAGCTGTACCATTCAGATCCCTCTTGTACCACAGCAAAATTAAAGACAGCAGGAGATGGAGTGTAAGGACTGAAGGGGGTCACAGGCTTGCAGCTACATGCACCACTGAAAATATATTTAGAACAGCAGCAGAAGGACATGAGTATTTCTATATAATGAGGTACATGAGGCTGGCTGAGAGGGAAGGAATAACAAAACCAAGGCCTTCTACATTGTAGAATCACAGATCTTTTCAAGACCATACATGGTGGTAGCAGCAGGTGGATTCAATTTTGTTTTGGACCCATCCGGTACTCTTTTAAGATTAATGAATAATTAAGCTGTGATGTGGGGAAACATAACGATTTAATTTTTTTTAATTGTGCTTAATTGTACCTTATTTCTCCTTTTGGATGAAGCCTTCCTTGAGTTTGAGACACTACACAGAAAGATCTTCCTGCACCAGATTCTATGGTGAAATAATTGAGAAAAATTAGACATGCAAAATAAGACACTCAGCAGCAAGCCCATTGAGTGGGACTTCTGACAGCTCACTGTGGCTCTATCCTCACACTGCGGCTTGATGCAATCTCACTAAGGAGGAAAGGCTGTCCTCACCATGGCTGTGCCTCATGACAACACATTATCCAGCTGTTCCCCATCAAGTGTTTTAACCACTCTTCTTCTGCTCAGTGCCTTTCCCCATTCTTCCACTTTTCATTTCCAACTTCTACGACATTGTTTACTGCACTACAAAAGCCAAATAGGATTAAACCTGATAAAGAGAAGCAGATGCATTACATCTGGCAGAAAACAAAAGATCAGCGTTTGGCACAGGGGTTTATTGTTTATGACAAGGCTTTGGAATGTAATTAATTTTGCAAAGCCCTGCCACTGAATGTCATTCAAACTCACCAGATGTGCCAGGGAGGGAGATGCCAACTCTTTTTCCAAGAGGACGGCTTGATGCCTGCTGACTCTCATTTGCGCAGCTCCATGGGTGTCAAATAAAATAATGTCTCTTTGGATGGAAACAAAGAACAGGCTATTCTCTGCAGACCTACTGCATATGCAATGACAAAAGGGGCTTTTTGCTTGGTGATGGTGTAATTTTTCTGGGTGAATGTAGTTTTATTTTTATTTATTTATTTATTTATTTATTCTTGTGTAGCCTATGTCAACAGTTAAATTCTGCACAAAACTAGCACTCTTCTGAAGTCACCAACAGTCTAGGACATGGGCTTGCACAGGCTAAAGAAATCATATATCCACACAAATAATTGCTCATGCAGAATGGGAAACACAAGATAAAATGCAATTTCCTCAGAATATGGTTTTGTATCCAGTTTTTGCTCACTGGGAAAATTTCTCCAGATGTACATGTTGCTTCTGGCAAGGAGGAAAGTGTGATTTTTATATATATATATATGTATGCATGTATATATTTATTCTTCTGTCACTAAACTTCACTGCTGTACAGATAGAATAATACAGGACACAATATGCAATAATGGGCAGCTGTTAGTGTTTCATTTTACTGGGATTTAAAGTTTCTGTAAAGCTGACAGTAGAGGTGACAGGCTTTTAATGGGGTAGGTAGTTTATTCCTGCCGACTGGTGGCTGCTCCTAACACAAACCCCATCTTCTGCACTTGGCCCCAGGCGTCTGTGGCAGAAGGCTGGAGAAACCAGGTCAAGATGAAGGTCGGCAGAAGAAAGAGAAACACACACAAAAAAAACTAAGAGCTCAAGAAACCCAGTCCTCCATAAGTCAAAGTGATTATTTCCAAATAAACTCCATTTTAGCACATTAACATAATTTTATAGCACAGCTGATGCTTCTGGCCTGCCAATCTTCTGCCTCCTGCACACAGCTCCTGCTTCATGCTTCTGCACAGCAATGGTGAGCTTCTGCCAAAGGGATGTTTGACATAAGTGGAGACAGTGATGCAGCAGGGATGGCAAAACAGCTCTTTTCTTCTTTCCCCAGCCCTTCCACATCTCCTGGTGCACACCACAAACAGCCTTGATGAACACTATCAGGTGGAACTACTTATAGAACTACAGATCCCTTCCTGCTGTTTGGGTTTTCATGAGACAAGAAAAGTGTAATTTCCCACTGGTCTGATGTAAGTTTAGGGGTTGTTTAGGACAGAGAAATATCTTCATGGCAGCTGATATTGAGGGGGAGAAGAGACAAGACATTCACAGGGCTGGAAAAAACTCCAGGCTCTAGTGACACGTGCAGAGTGAATTAATCCATGGCATGAGACCTTCCCACATAACTTTTCTATTACACCCCTAGCCCAAACTCATCTTGCAGTAAGCAGGTACATGTCTCTACCTAATCACTCTCTGCTAGGTTAAAACCTCATAGGTTGTTATTAGAATATTAAGTAGGCAAACACAGGTTAGGGTTTAGGCCACATTAATATTACATAGGGAATACTAGAGAATTAGGGGAAAAATAATTATTAGGGAATTCTTCCTGCTCTAGAGAACACACAGTTCAGAATTCAGAAGTGAGAAGGCATGGGATGCCAAGGTATTTTTCATCATCAGCTGTATATAAAATGAGCTGGGGATTTTTGAGCCTTCTGGAGATGACAGGGGAGACCAGCTCTTCAATTCCTTTTTGTTTGCACATGATGGCATTTTGGTAATTAAAGTTGTTGTCTTTCCTTGAGCACTTTTTAATACATCAGAAGTGATTGTACCAGTGTGATTTTGTTCCTAGTCTCCCAGTGGCCCAGTACAGGTTCCTTCCAGTTCCTGCAAACCCTGCTTCAGCCTCCAGCCAAACTTGGCAGCTCTGTATTCTATAAGATGTGTTTTCCCCAGACTAATTTTCAAAAAGGCTTTATCAATTTTAATTAAAATTCTGCCATCTCTCTTGGTGCTTGCTGGTTGGACTACATGCAAACCACAAAATATAATTTACCTTTTGCAAGAAAGAGGTGTGAAGGAAAATCACACTTGTTATGCCTCTTTATGATGGTGATAATAAAGCAAATGATGTCTAATATAATTCTTTGATGCTTTGTATTAGAATATATTTCTTTGATCTAGTTTTTTAGTTGTTGTTATTGTTTTTGTTTTGTTTGTTTTTTTTTTTTTTTAATTTGGGACCTTAAATGTTACTATGGGTTGATTTTGCTGAAGGAAAGAGTCTATTGGAAATTAGTGACACAGTCAGATCTACCTGAGAGAAGAAAGCATCACACAAAGAGTTGTGTCTTCTGCCACTTTCAAATGGCATAAACCTTCAACCATGATACTGTCGCCAGTTTGCGACTTCAGATTTTTAACTGAAGAGTAAAACTGGAAAAAATTAAGAAGAGAGCTACAGGAATGTCCTCCAATAAAAACTATGAGCTCTCATAGAAGATTGATCATAGAATCATGGCATAGTTTTAATTGTAGCAGACCTTAAGATTGCGTAACACCATGTGCAACAACAAACAGCTGCAGATGAATATGTTGGTACAGACAGGAAATTGTGGGAAAGAATAGTAAAACCCTTAGAATATGGGGGGGGGAGGAATTAAGAATCTGCTATTTCCTATGTTTAATGAGGATAAGAGAGTAAGATTCGTCTTAAATTGTAGGAAAGGGGTTACAGCTTGGAGATGTGGAAAGTTAGGGCAATGAACTCCAGGGAGTCTGTGGGCCTTCTTTGCTCAGGTTTGTTGCAAACTGATTAGAAAAATATCTGCTAAACTGATATAGAAATAATTGGACCAAACTGTATAACCTCTTTACACTTCTTCCAACCCATGGCTTTCCCCTGGATCCGCCCAAATTCTGAACATCATCATCAGAAACTGGTAGGGATCAAAATATGCGTGTTTTGTCATGGAAATATTTCTTACACAATAGCATGAACTTTGAGGCAGGAAAAACTCTCAGTTTAGCCCCATATCCTGCATCTGACAGCAACCAGTAACAGATGTTTTGGGAGAGAATATAAGAAACTGAACAAGTGCTGAGTGGTGGCTTGATTGGCACATCTTCCCAGGTCCCAGCAGGCTGCTGCTTAGGGATGTTTAAAGACAGGGGAAGCCTACAGAGTTTGAAATCAGTGCTAAAAATCATCTGGGAAAAACAATCATCTGGTATGTTCTACCCAAAATAATGCAATAGTGAAAATTAATATGAAAAAATAAAAGTTGGGGGGAATAGGTTGTGTTCCCATGAGTTTATATAAAGTTATCTCTGATTATCCTCCTGATTTCTTCCTCAGGAAAGGTTTTAATTTTAACATCAAGATTTTAAATACATTCCCATTCCCTGGTACTCTTCAGAAGCCAGCTGGGAAACAGGAATTTTTTTTACAGAGGAGTCAAAATATTGAGGAGAGCTGGGAAAACGGTACTCACTGTTTAGAAATGGAAAATTATGATTTTCAACTCAATTTCTTCCACAGAGTTCTGGATTTTGAGAAAGCATTCTGGAAGATGTACCTCAGCCCCTCCAACCCGTCAATTTAAAGCCTTTAAAGTTGGGTTTGAAATGGGCTCAATCTCTTCATCCCAGGAAATATTTTTGATCACAGAAGCAGCTACATTTGAAATGCTGGTCTAGAAACATGAACCTTCACTCATGGAGGCTTAATTTAATATTATTTTATGTCTGTATCCTGGTTGTCCTTCAGCTGTCACATTAAGAGGGTGATAGTTTCTGCACCATATCTTTGAGCTCTACATTGGTTTTCTCAACTCCCTAAATTATCTCAGGTGGTATTGTAGAATCACTTGTTCAGTGGACAGCTGGGCTAAGCCCAGGGTAAACATCTATTGTGTGTTTCCATGTGATGATTTTCTTGTCCCTGCAATCATGGGGATGTCTGTTAGCACAGGGAAGCTCTCATGGTAATTGTCTTTATGGTAATTTGCTGTAAGGAATCCCTCTTAGATTTGTTGTAAGGAATCCCTCCTGGAAAGCGCACATACAAAAGGGACTGAGATACTCAAAAACACTGAACTCGTTCTGTTTGAGAAATTTAATCTGATGATTCTGATGACACTACTTGATGTCCTTATGTTTCTGAACCTTAGGTAAAAACAGATCAGAATGGAAATTTAGATGCTTTTCTTCCCTTTAACTGTTTTATGGTGCGGGGATTTAAAAATTCTACTGGGGCTCTCAGTGCCTGAACCCTCAGCTGCATCAATTGTTGGTTGAGGTAACAGGCACATTGAGGGGATGTGAATCTGGGTGACAAAGCATATTTGTGGCAGAACTGAGGATTCAAAGTCTTTTTCTTCTTAGTCCCTTTAAGCCACGGGCCATACTGCCTCTCTTCAGGTAACATTTTTCTGATTAAAGAGTCATTGAAACAATAGAAGGCAATTTTTGAGGGGGGTGCTTCTTGGTCTCAAGAACAGAACAGTAAAACAAAACAACGAAGCCCTTGAAACAATCCTTGCCTTCCAGCTAATCTTTACAATGCCATTTTAACATTTTATAGTGTCTAAACAACACCTTGATGTTATTGCTCTGCCAGAAGGCTGATTACGACAGAAGGCACGAATAGGCCACACGTATGCCAAAGTCCAACTGCTACTTCAGGCTTGGTTTTTATGGAAGGACACATTTTCACATTCTTCTTTATTGGCTCCCCCTGCACCCCTCCCTCTATGTGCTGTTAAAAGAATGACAACATAAAAATGGCTAAAAATAAAGCCAGTTCAGGCATATTTTTTTGTGTTATTGTAGGATAAATAAAGGTGTCTAAAGGAAATATGCTATTATCCATGAATCATGGAGGGAATCATGGCTCTTGCTTGTCTAATGTTGGAAGTTATAAAACATTCTTTAAAAAAAAAACAATTCTAACCTTCTTTTTGTATATATATACATGATTTTATTTCCAGGTACTTCCAGAAAAAAAAATAAATGCAATATAAAAGAAAATTGATGTTAGATCCTGGACCTACATTTCTGGGAAAAAAAAAATTACTAGTTTTTATAAACTGTTTTCTGAGTCTCCATCTGTCTCCTTTTCTCATTCCTGTCCTTTGTTTTCTTTCTTTTCATTAATAATATGACCCTGCTGCTGGTATTTGAGCCATCCATCCAGACTCATATAAGCAGGTAAGAAGGAGCAATGTATGTACAGGGCAGGGGTGAGAGAGAAGCATAGGTACAGAAATTCCAATATGAAGGGCCATTACATCTGAGACCCCTACACCCACCTTTTAAAAGCCTCAAAAGTACCTCCTGGTTGGTTTTGTCACAGTGGGCATTAATCAGACCATAACAGCAGGAACTGAGGTGGCCTTGGGAAGATGGGGTAGCACTGAGGATTTTTGCTGAGATACATGGCTGTGCAAATGCTGCTGTCTTGCTTTCCAACTCTCCCACATTCAGGATGTGCTTTCAGCTGCTTTCACAGGAGTAAGCTACACACAGGAAGACAAACCCCTTAGTGACTGCACTTGGTGAGAAATCTAGAAGGAAATGGAGAGACTCGTGGAACAGGTTTCCACACCAGATTCAGGACACTAAATTTGGGTGATTAAAACTTGTGTGACATCTAGTTAGTGTGCCTGATCCCTGAAAGTGCATAGAATCATAGAGAGGTGTGGGTTGGAAGAGACCTTAACACCCTGCCAGGAGCAGGGACACCTTCCACTGTCTCAGGTTGCTCCAAGCCCCATCCAGCTTGATCTTAAATACTCACAGGAATGGGTCAGCCACAGCTTCACTGGGCAAACTGTGTCTCACCACCCTCAGAGGGAAGAATTTTTTTCTTTTTATCTGGTTCAAACCTCTTTTATCTAAATATGAAGCCATTTCCTCTTGTCTTTTCACTGCTCCTTTAAATAGTCCCTCTCCATCTCTCCTGTAGTCTCCCTTCAGATACTGAAAAGCTGCAAATAGGTCCCCTGAACAACCAGAGCTGATGGAGAGCTATCCAATAAAGTAAATTTAGATTGGAGAATGAGTCAAATGGCACTGGACACTAATGCTTAGGCATTAGTCTTGTCCCTAGTAGGCTGGTCAATAGTCTATTTGCCTCAGAGATTTCCAGGGACCACATGAATTCCATATGCAGGCAGCTGGTGCTGCTGGTGCTGCTATTTCAGAAGCCCTAATATATCTTACATGACCACCAAATGGCATTCTAGGAGGGCCTGGGTGTAATTTGAAACATAGAGCAATGTCTTGCAGACATCTAGGACTCAATAAGACATCTAAAAGAATAATTGGAACCTGGATTAAATCAAGTGAATCACTTCTTACGTAGGGGTATGATACATTACTGAGATGCAGCTATTTTTATAACTAGATGCCTAAACTTAGTTTCCTGATTCTGTACCTGAATCCTACTTCTTATGCACGAGTTTATCCAGGGATAGAAGAATGGCACCAACCCAGGCAATAAAACCTGACAAATCGAGCTAGACTTGCATGGAAGCAGAAATCAGATATGGTGAAACCAGCAGAAGAACAAAAACAATTACCAAGACAAGTTCCAGATGTAGGGCATGATGATAAGAAGTCAAGGTGGAGCTCTTGAGGACTATTTATTCACTGATTTCCAGTACAATATTTGTGCTGTTTCCACCTGAAGAAGGGAGGGTCCTGAGTCCTACCTAAGCCTGAGCCCCATCACATACATTTACTTCTTCAGACCAAGGCCACATCATAAATTTAAGCAGCCATCAAGATAATACCTGATTTTTACAGCAGCTTGAGAGCCTTCGGAACAAAAGCTCTAAAAACTGAAACAGGCAGCATCTTGTTTGAACACCTCTTAAGAATAATTATAATTCTTCTCTCATGTAAAATTTTAATCCAAGATTTTATTCTCATAGAAAAAATATAGAGAAATAAATGATTCTTCCAAATAGCATGCTTTATTCAAACTCTCAAGTCAGGCTCCTTCAGCATAATTTTTTAATCATCTTTGAGTACCTAAAAACTCAGGGTTTTATGGGTCTTTTCATAAGTGCTTTTTTGCTCAAAAGGTTATTGCTGTTAAAATGCATTGCTCAAATTTTCTTGACAGGCATCCCAAAATACACTTATGTGATCAGAGAGATGAAGAGGTAGTGAAAATGCTCTGCTTCTAAAACACTCATAATTGCACTAAAACACAGTAATCATATTCTAAAAGCAAAATTTGCAGATATTAGATACATTCTAGTAACCGGAGTGTCTAAGTAAACACTGACTTCATTAATCATTATGGTCTACAGACAAAGGGAATAACCCTTTACCCATGCCCCAACTGCTTTCACTTGATTTTGTTTTTCTTAAGCTCACCTTTTCCTGAAAAATCTCCCTTTGGATGTGAAATTCCTGATTGTTTGATGATTTGTATAGTGACACACACATATAAAACAAAGGCAAGTGATCAGGAAATAAAAGTTTTTCATGCATACTAAAAGTAGATTTTTTTTTTTACTTAGTTGTACTATTCCACTGAGTGTCATATGAAATGCAAGGTTGTTTTTTTTTCTGGTTTTGGGTGGGATTTTTGTTTGTTTGGAAATTTTTTTCTGCTTGTTTTTTTGTTGATGTTGTTTCTGTTTGGGTTTTGAGGGCTCTTTTTTAGAAATTCACCTTCAGGAAGTAAATTAAAAAAAAAAAACAACTTAGGAAACTTACAGAGATTCACATGTTAACTGTGGAATGTGAAAATGAGTTATCTGCAAGAACACCTAGAACCAACTATCATTGAAGTAAAAATCTAAGTTTAATGTATATGTTTTTTGGGTTTTGGTTTAAGATATGGTTTGTTTTTTTTTAATCTGCTACTGTTAATAACTTCAGATGTTGAGGCAGGTAAAAAAAAATTCTCAGATATGGACAGAATTTTTAGGGACTGTGGGCTCAGTCCATGCTGAGTGCTGAGGGTAGTTAACTCAGACACTGTTGGTGTCATAGTCTATCTTGGTAGGGCTCTCCTCACCTAAATTTGATTGTCTGAGTATTAGAAATGTAAGACTGAGCCAGATGCCCCAGGCTGGGTTTGAAGTGAATAGAGAGAAATTGGCATACCCAGCAGGTGATTCATGCTTGATCTTGCAAGATGCAATGAATCACTTTCTGAACATGACTATTTCCCTCCACTGAATGTTAATGGACCTGAGGGATCTGCTCACTGACTCTAAACACTTAACTTGTAACAGCTTAAGTAAAAGCAGACAAATCGTGCCTATTATCTCTGAGTTTGAGAAGGTAATGAGCAGCACAGGCTGCTTTGTGATAAAGCCTTGCTATGTCTACAGGTGATAGACAGGAGCAGTCTTACTGCCTCTGTTGACACCTGTAGTAGGATTTTTCTGGTTTTATTTCTCAGTATTTTCTAAATTTATGCATGTCTGGTGTAATTTCTATGAGGAACTTGATTTTGTCAAAGATCTCAATATTCCCTATGAAATGTGGAAGAAATTATTTTTCTTATTAATTTCATACATTTTTATTTGTAGAACCATAAAATCATAGGATGATTTGGGTTGGAAGGGAACATTAAAGCTCATCTCATTCCAAACTCTTGCCACGGGCAGGGACACCTTTCACTATCCCAGATTGCTCCAAGCCCCATCCATCCTGGCCTTGGACACTTCCAGGGATGGGGCAGCCACAGCTGCTCTGGGCACCCTGTGCCAGGGCCTCCCAACCCTGACAGAGAAGAATTTCTTCCCAGTATCACCTTTAATCCTGATGTCAGTCTGCTGAACCCATTCCCCCTTCTTATATATAGTCTGTGCATTTTTCCAATGTGAATTTAGTAGAAAAATTAGGCAGGAACTCCCACATTCTCTTATAAGGCTCCACTAATGCACTGCTGCTAAACTCACAGTCAGGGAATGAAGGAAAAGATTACGAAAATTGTGCCCATTATCAGTCCCTGTGAGGTTCTATCATGACCCTCAGTCTGTTGTAGCATGACGAGTTCATCTTTGGGTATATCTGTTCCTTGATGATAAAGGGTGATTAACATGTAGATAGCTTACACTAGAGCACTGATCCTAAAATTTGCATGATTAGCTCTACAGCAAGCATATGAATTCCAAAACATTTGGGCACATTTAAAAATTTCTGATTTTTATTCACTCCAGTACTAGTGCGCTCAAAAATGTTCATTTCCCTGTTCCCTTGATGTGTAACTCGTGTGATTGTTTTAGTTGTATATGTTATGGAGAAAAAAAGTGAAACAAAAACTAAGAGAAAAAACTTCTAGTATTTCAGCAGCCATTCCTGATTTCATACAAGGTCAAATAGTAAAAAAAAGAAAGTTCTTAAATGCATGGTCAAAAATATTTCTCATTTTTATGACATCTGAACTGCTTATCTTATCCTTGGGCACCCACAGCTCAGACACTTACATAATAGCTTGTTGACAAGGTTACCATAAACATTAAAAATACACTTTTCTTGGTAACATGTTTTTCAAGATTTATTCCAAGGAAAACATCCATTCAGCTGCTCCTGGAATAACCTGGCCATGCTGATTATCCCAGTTAATCAATAATACTCTCATTTGGTACTGAGCTGTACAATTTCTAGACACTTTATATCAATGCACAGACTATTAGAGTTGACTATTATCAGTCTAGTTGTTTCAGAGACCACAACTAATTTAGTCAAGGGCAGTTCTGTAAACTGTGAAGTGTAGGATTTTGGTTTTTTTGGTTGGCTCTTTTTTTTTCTATATTCTCGATCATCACTTGTTCATGCTTCTCAAGTGCCATGCAGCTCTGCCTATCAGCCAAAAGAAATTTGTCCCTGTAAAGTTTTGTTGTTTCCAGCAACTGCTTCCTGTTTTTTGGGAGATTCTATTCAGTGAATAAATAAAAACAACAATTAAAGTAAATTTTTGTGGATTTTTGTCACATGGTAAGAACTTATGGATACATCACCGAATCATCTGTGGTAGAGGTAAATTTTGTGCAGTTGTAGATATCTGCCTCTATACCCTACTGATAGGGTTAGTCTGTGCTTTCATTGCAACAAATGACAATGAAGATTAAGAAAGTTGAACATATGCAAAAGATTAATTTTAAGATTGATTGTAGCTTTGGAAAAACCTTATCAAAGTCCTTCATCCTCTAGCAAGAAGAGCCGTAGAAAAGGTCATGCCAGAGATTTGCACACAGTGAATAAGCAGGGCACACCAAATGCCGGTTGCAAGAGATGGTTTTTGAAAAAATGTTTTTTGACACACTGGTTCACAACAGGATTAGAAACCCAGGAAGGAATCTGGGCTGCTGTCCACAAAGGCATTTGCAACACCCTTGACTGGACAAGTAACCAGGTCTTTTATTGAATTTAGCCTGGATTTAGGCAGGATTGTACTAAGTGATTTACACAGGTATCTTCAGAGTTAAATTTCCACACATTCCCATGAATTTTATCCCTGATGTGAGGACTTGATGACTTGATGTCATTGAGTCTGCAATGTTGGCTAGCTAGAAAGGGACACAGTGAGCCATATTTATCTTTTATCAGATTGATTTCAACTTTCATTCCTAGAGCAGCAGTAGATTATCTTTACAGTCTTAAGTAATGGTCTTTCAAAATCTATTAGCATTACTGCTTATGAAAATATAGATGATATTTTAATTTGTTTCACACTTGTGCAATCATTTGCATTTATAACCACAAAAACTCATGTTAGTGTCTTGTACAGACTGAACAGTGCTAGCTTGCATTTTCAAAGTAACACAAAAGAATCGGGAATAGAAATCCAAGCGAAAGTTAGAACATTCTAAATTTTTAGGCCTTGCAAAACTAACCACATATCTCATTAAATTATGTCTGAGTTTTGACCAGAATGTAAGGTCTGTGCAAGTACTTAGCAGGTCCCTCAGAAATTTACTTTAGATAATAATTCTGTATTGGCAGGTGGAGGGACTCAATGAGTTAATGAATACCAAGTATCTCTTATTCTCTAAGGGAAGACACTGTACACAAATCTTTGGAAGACTACAATACATATTCTGTTTAGTAACTGATGATATTTTTGACCATTCACCTAATATGATGAATCACAATGAACAAGGGCATACTAACTTTCATTTTTGTCATCCTTCAGTGCTCAGTAATTTTCATTGAACAATTCTCAAGAAAACCTCCACTAGTTTGCCTGCAGGGAAGGTTTATAGTAGCAGCAAGAACTATCTCCAAAAAGTAATGAACATCACCGGACTGCCCATCTCTTGAAAACCTGTATAAACTAAATAACTAATAATGGGTGCCTGCAGCACTTAATACTTTTCACTTGTAATGATTTGGATGAGGAATAAACCAAAAATTGCTTTATTACAAAAAGAGGAAGTAAAATGTCAAGTTGGGGGTAAAAAGACTTTAACCTGAATGAAAATCTCTAAATGTTCATAAACACACAACAGCCATGTCTTTGTCAAAGAATGGTAATGTGGATGATTGTGACAGCTTCTAAATGACAGACTAAGTAGATCAGGAATTTTCTTCAAAAGGAGATATATGAGGAGATAAAAAAAAATCTTAAGCAGAATTTATTGTTGACAAATGGAGCAAAGCCATGTACTGAAATGGAATGAGTTTCTGATGTTTATTATAGCATAAGAACATGATGTAATACCAGTAAGTGTAAAGCAAGAAAAGAAAATATATTGGAGTGTTATTTGTTTTGTTTTGTTTTGTTTTGTTTTGTTTTGTTTTGTTTTGTTTTGTTTTGTTTTGTTTAGTTTTGGGGGTCTTTGGTATTTTGGTTTTTCATACGGGATGCAAAAGTACTTAGGAATTGAGTATTGTAGGATGTTGTGGAGGACAAAATCAGAATAGGGCAATTTTTGGAAAACAAGCTCAGTATTCACAATAAAATCATAGTGGGGATTATTTACCTAACAAAGGAACTTCTAACCAGAACATCCCCCTAATGGAAGATAGTTCAGTACCATCTTTCTAGTAATTTTGTTTCTGCATTTATTACTGGCTCCTGTTGTAACTGGTTTCTGCCTAAGCAACATCTTAAACTGGTCAAACTAGGATCTTTTGTTGCTCAGTTTTTGTATATTTTCCATTATTTAGATTCTATTATTTTTAATATCAGTTCTAGAAAGACACTTGCAGTATACTGAACATTTCATCAAACTGTTAATGAAAAGGAAAGACAATATTTCTGTAATTTCTTTGTTAAATTGCAAAGCCAATTGGGCACTCCTAGATCTTTGTAGAACTCCTAAACCTTAGGGGATTTTAAAGCAAAAAATTGTAGACATGTAAAGTCTATCTGTAGTTATATTATTTTCATTCCACAGAGGACAGCAGAGATCCATACACTGATTGTTCAGGTTTATCATCAGGAAGCTTATTTGTAAGGAGTAGACTCCCAAGCCAACATGAAATTGTGAAATGATTTTGTCAGAAATTGGTTGTCAACCTTTCTTTAATCACCTCATGACAAAAGGTTTAGAGGAAAAGCAATAATGAAAAAATTCTCTTTGGCTGTCGGATGTGTGAATACTGAAACCCTTCTGGATTTGGATTCTGACAGGCTCTCACAATTTCCATTCACTTCATTATCTGATGGAGAAAATTTTTATTATAACCTGATTCAGACCTCATTTTAGTCAATATAAAAAAAATGCACAAATTACCATAAAATTCATCTCAAGCCCAGAATAAAAGTCTTCCTAATTTACATCTCCACTTTTTGCAGAAGTTACTTTATAGCTGTCAATATACGCAAATTAAAATTGTGAATGTTGTGGATGCTGTTTATCCTGATGACTGTTTATTCAAGTTAGCTCTCAAATGTCTTTAAAAATTTGTATTATTGCCTGCGGGTGACCTGAGCCTTGTCCTGCAGGGCAGCCCGCTGCTGGTTAGACCACAGGTGCCTGGATAGCGTAATAAAGTCTCCACCAAAAGACAGGAGGACTCTTGAGCCGCTGCAATCCACGTGGGTTTATTGAGGAGAACGAGGACGAAGGCGATGGGAGCAGGAGCAGAGGAACACCTGCATGCAGGGGGAGCGGGCTACAAGGGTGAGTGGGGAAGGAGGGGCCAGAGTAAATAGCTGGGAAAGGCAAGGGGGTGGCTGGGTACAAAAGCTCCAATGGGAAGGGGGTGTAAGGGGGGAGCAGGGATGGAGTGGCATAAACTGGGTCAATGAGGGGAAAAGGGAAGAAGTGGTTTACGGAGAGAACCATTGGGAATAATGAGAACAAACAACTTTCTAGAGCAGGGGGATACTACAGCCAATGACAGACATGAACTGGGGAGTGTACAGTGTATGACAGACATACATTCATCTGCATGGGGAAGGCAGAAATCCAGGGGCAATATTTTCCGTATACCACTGTGGTTTCCCATGGCATTCCTGGAGAATCCTCCCCAGGGCTGCCTCCCACATCTGCCCTCAGAGAGAAATCTTTCGTCCATTTGCTAGACTCTATATGCAAATGCGGTCAGATTTAATTAGTATTTTCCCCCTTGAAATGATGAACAAAGTTTAAGAAGTTTTAGATGAATCATGTTCTAGAGATATTACACTAGAAATCCAATGATGTTCCACAAAGGATATTACAGCTGCTTCTCCCCAGAATATTAATAAACATAGATTTGGCCTATAATGAGTGTGTTGGTGCACACACTTCAAAATGTTACCTCTAAATGGCACAGTGGAGATTACTGAAATCCGTACTAACATCCACCAGAACTGTCAGTCTACATGGGATGACACAAAACTATAATGAATTATGAGTTTAGCACCAGTACCCTTAAGAGGATAGTTCAGGAGCAGAACTGATGCCAGCAGATTATATCAATCTATAATTTATATGTGTGTATGTTTGTTTTAAATATGTCCATATCATATTCATACACATTCCAGGTGATCTGCTAGTTAAACTTTATCTGTATTTTGCACCCTTTAATGCAATTTCCATTTTCAGCTGAAGTGGGATGTCCAAAGTATATACTATAAAATTATCTTTTCATGTGCTCTGTTTTTTGGTATACTTAATGGGGTTAAACAGGAATGAGGCCAAATATAGTCTTACAGCATGCCAGGAAGAGATCACAAATTGAATAGAAGTAAGATGCTTCACTCTCCTTCTAGACAGGCAATCATGGCACAAATCAGTCTTCCTTGACTAAAGAATGGGGCCTGATAGAAAAAGCTTCAAGTCCTTTTGGCACCTCATGGCCTGACTTTCTTCAATCCTTTGTGTTGGCCCATTACACATCTGTTTGTGTAGAGTCTCTTATGAACAGCAACATACCTCAGTTTCTTCTTTTGGCATGGTACTACACAGGTATTTTCTTCCTCAAGAGAGGAGTGAAGTTTTGATATCTCTGAAGGAACACTCAGCACACCTTCCAGCGATAGAAGGAACCAAGTAAACTTGTTAATGCTATATTCCTAGATTTTTAACGTTTTAAATTAAAAATCAGTAAGATTCCTTCCATCCAATCATTATATATTCAGATGTAAATTTGTTTTGAGTAACTCAAGTAGATTTGCTTTAAGGCTGTATCCAAGTAGATGGAACACCAACTTCTTGCAGAGACTTATTAGTTCATAATGCACCATGTTATATGCCAGCGTAATCCATGTCCCGATCCATTCTGTTCATGTTATTCTTCTCAACACAATGTATTTTTCAATCATTTAGACTCCTCTTGAACTGGAATTGGAGTCTTTCACTGAGTTTGCAACCAATTAGGAAATCCAGCCTAAAGATCCAGGTTAGTGACACAGTTACTCTATTTCAGGCACTAATTCCAGAGACACTGGCTAGCACATTGAATGTACCAATCCCAAATAAATTACATTTATTTAAAATAAATTTTAGCCTAGTTGGACAGTCACTTAATCCTAAGAGTCTGAAAAGCCCAAATCCTGACCTTTGAAGGCAAGTGTGTTGTGAGTGAATCTGCCCAGGTGCCCCAATGCATTTTTTGTCCACAAAGTAGTAACTATTATTACAGCATACTTTTGATCTGAGCTGTGCTCAATCTCCCCTGACAAGCAGAGCTAGATGTTGGTAAGTTTCAAAGGTAAAGAGGCTCACTCAGTTATTGTTTCAGGCAAGGCTGAAACAATAAAGCAAGTGAAATTTCTAACGTCCAAAGAAGAAGAGGATAAACTACAGTGACTTCAGCAAGACTCCAGTTTCAGAGTGTGCCCTAAAAACAGAATATTAACATTAGTCTATTAACATTAGCCTTTTGCACAGGCTGGCAAATGCAGGAGGCATCCTAGAAATCATATTTATCCCACACATCCAGGGGAAATGTGTCCATATCACTTGGTTGCCCACATACTTTCAATATGGATTGTGGTTTTCCAAACCCCAACTAGATATACAAAAATTTTGTACACCAGGGCTGGATGGAGGCAAAAATATATCAAAATAAAAGCAAGGAGTGATTCAGGCTGATTTAGAACTGACTCCCTCAGGCTATTGCTCGCTAACTCTGCACTGAAAAGGGACAAAAAAATCACTTGTTCATCCAGAAAAACTGTTTTATATTCCCATAACAAGCTACTTTTCCAACAATCCAAACACTTTCCTACTGGGAAGCATTACCACCTGAAACAAATTTTGTTGCACGACTGTGAGTCAAACCTTCAAAGTTTTTCTTAGGTGACCCCGTAATGGGTTGAAAAAACAAAAGCTGACAGAGTAAGCAAGAAAGTACTGAACTTCCAGGTGAACAATCCACAAAAGGCATATAAAAGAGGCAGTAACTAAAGACAAAACTAACAAACACAGAACTGCTCACTCCAGACAGCCAAGGTTATTTTCAGGTGTTGTCTACACTGGAGAAATCAATCGGCTGTAATGTCCTTCAGCTGCTGGCAAGGGCTCTGGAGTCTGAACGGATTTGTTACAGTAAACTTTTCAGTGGCTATCGCTGATATTTTTCCAGGATTTGTGTGCCTGGGAGACTTCATTCCACTACTGGGGCAGATAATACACATCCCACTGCTTTA